>DWDX01000220.1:0-32411 GCA_018245675.1 Agara michaeli | reverse complement strand
CCCGGCCCCCGGGGGAGGGTCGGGGGGTCTGTGGGACTCCCAGGCAGAGTGCCCAGACTACCCACTAAACCCCAACGCAGCTATTTTCCTGATCCAAACTATCCAACTAGTATGAAAAATTACAACTTAAATCAGGAAATAAATGTCGCACCTTCACAGAGTTCCTTAACATTTTTAAATGCCGAGGCTATTAAGAACATTCAATTTAAAATTATTACGCGGTTTTGTTGTTTGGAAGACTTTATCCACAACTTCATCATGTCATTGACTTATTGTGAAACATAAATGAAATAGAGCATAAAATAATATTGAGTAACGCTGTTGATAAAGATATGTCTGTTAATATGTAAAGTATGTATTTACTAATTTATAGAAAACTTAGCTAGTTATTGCCTATAGATCAGAAACGATAAAAATAAATGTGTAAAATAATGAGTAATATAAACGAATCGTAAATTTTTCATACTTGTAGCTAGTGAATTACAAACTTATAAAATTATAAATATATTTATAATAATATTGTTTTAATTGAATGAGCAATTGATATTGAATAAGAAACTATGTATATAGTTGTAACTAACTAACAGGTAAATAACATAAAGGGAAAGAGTAGAGGAGATGTAATATGCAAAACTGGAAATAAAATGTAATAAAAGAAATATAGGTGAGAATTGTTGGTCAATTGCTAATATATAAGTAGATACATAATAGTCAACATTTTGTATGACACATGATATTAAATGACTTCCAATACACTTGTCCCCATTACCTAATCAGTCATTGTATTGGATTGTAGTTGAAATACCCTGATAATAATAAATCTGATTAGATTATAGTCCGTGAATTTTGCGTTGTCGCGACAGCTTGTAGAGTTTATTGTGTATATATGTATACGGATCTAGCCACATTTTTTAAATTTATCTCATATGTATAAATTATTATAAACTGCTAATACAAGTATAATAATAATAATTATATGCGTGATTTAAAAAAAATATATATTCTAAAGCACAATCAAATTTACTCAAATCCAACAAACCGTATGCAGCAATTTTCTTGATTTGTTTTAGGATACCCATATCTTTCGATCTGTTAACACGAAAGCACTGCACAGGAAAATATATTGTCACTCGTCTGCAAGCACGACCGCGGCGACTGTCGTCAAATCACGTTTAGATCAGATGACTTTCTTCGCGACTCCCGCCCAAAACACCGCGCCTACTACACTGCCATCATCACCTAGGTGACATGCCGTCCGCATTTCAACAAGAAATTACTTCAACTACATTAGTATGTTACTCTCTTACGCAAGTATAGCAGAGAATCTTGTATTTAATTTTGCTCTTGCCTAATTTTCACAAATGGCCTGATACGTGACTAAACAGACTATAATAGTAGATGGTAATTTTGCAACGTCGAAGCAATATATTATCACAAAAGTAAAAAGGAATTATTTACTTAGGTAAGAATCCTTTTTTTATTCTTATTCATCTGTGTATGTTAAAAATAAAAAGTACAAATATTATTTTTCTTTACTAAAAAATTTCAGAATTTAAAATGAATTACGCATTTATTATCATTTTGTAAGAAAACTTACTGTAAGGTAAAGGTGCATAGACGTCTGGATAAATATTTGTTCTGTTAACCCACTCTGATGGATCATGGACAGTATGTCGATGTTCTTCCGCTCTAATGTCACTTGTCTTTTTTCTGAACACCACTTTGGTTTCGGGATTTAGCGTTTCATTTTCAGAAGTGTCGACGCCTTCTAGGTTGTCAAGAGATGAAGATTTACAAACTTCACTTTGCCATACATTATAGTCTTCTCTATTTAATATTGTAGGCGCTAACACACTTTCGTCTATATCGTAACCAGGATTTTCTAGCAGTTGTTTTACTTTGTAATCATCTGTTTGTCTCACAGTGTCTACAGCGTCTACAGCGTCAATTGTCGATGCATTCGAATTGGTGTTATTTACATACTGGGAGATGCTTTTTTCAGGTGGAATTGTGCGAGGCAATATTTTTGGAGTAACAGAACTGTAGACATTTGCAGAACTGTCTTTAATAGTGCAAAAGTTATTGTCAGACACGTGTCTTGAATTAATGGTATAGTCAATGTGTTCAACTCCAATTTTACCATAAGATTCATTACTGTCTGAATCACATTTTGAGACAGAATCATTCGGACTGCTCTCCTTTGAAAAATATGCAGCGTCAACATTTTGTTCCTCGTTGTACTCCTCATTAGTGTCGTAAAGTAAATTCTTTTTAACAAACTTATTTAATGCTATAAGCGACTTTGATAAAGATCCTGATGTCGGCACGTCACTGAAAAATCCATCGTCTTCGTGAAAGTTTTCCGACTTACTTGAAACACCATAAGTGATGCATATAGGGTTTTTAATATGGATTTCCGGGTCTCCCGCCATTTTAGACAATTATTAAAACACTTTTGGTAACACTTTACATCGCTCTAGTTCGCGGCACACTGAATTGATGATAAGAAAGATAGCACTTATCACTGGAGTATAAACTATATCACTTGTCGATATTATAAACACAGTAACGTAGGTTTTGTTCGGAATCTTATGCACGACTATAATATAAGCAACAATACACCGTTCACGAACAGGAAGCTTGCCGAACTATTTACAATAAAAAAACTGTGCCGGCAAGTTTCGCGAGTTGTTGAATTGAATGACGTAAATATCTCGTTATGCTTTAGTAATCAGCGGAGAGTATATAAGAACCTTGTATTATTTTATAGCGGGTTACTTTGCTCGAGACCACGCACGTACGCGACGGTCAGACAAATAAGTTTGGTGTCGATTGTTTTGCACAAAGGCCATTGTTTCTTTTTTTGTTCGCAGATTTCATAGATACGTCTAATTGTAGCGCAAGTGGTAGCTCTCACGGTAAGACGTAACTACTGTAAATGCGGAATGAAAGTGGGCACTAAAATAACGATATATGTATAAACTTAGCAGATATTAAATTCATTGAAGTAACAAAATTTCGTTAAATGTATGAAAAATTTACATACTATATATTTTTTTACAGAAGTATGTTTCATATGCGTTGATGTCCTTATCTGTCTCACAAGTAACTAGTATTTGATGAACTAGTGCTAATGTCGTACACAGCAAATGAAAAGGTTTTTTGTTTCCATTTCCTCACATGTGTCTATGACGGATACATGTGATAGAGGTCCAATTCCGGTCGGGTCTTGATGATAATTTTTTAAAAGTTGGATGATTGTGATGCAGCGTTGACATCAATCCAATGTCTAGGCCAAGCCCATATCTGTTGGCCTTGGCAAATAGTTTGCGATATTATCCTATTACGACAAAGTTATGAACGCTTGCATGACTTATTACTTAATGTTTGAACATCTTCTTTAATTAGCCCCAAGTCCGTTTTTATTTAACAACATAGAGGAATTAAAATGTTTAGCAACAAAAATATCACTAAATGACTTAAATACATACCTGTATCTGAATAACTGCCATAGGAAAGTCTTCGCGGGGGCTCCGGAGCAGAGTCGTTCTCTAATAAGGATGCAACAAAATATGATGATAACAGAACCAACAAAGATAAACTAAAAATTTGTAATTGAATTTCGTTATGTGAAACACGCAAATAAATTGTAACTTTTTTAAGGAAATAGTGCTTAAATTAAAGTATAATATATTAACAATATATTAATATACATATATGGTATACAACGACGTAAAAACAATACGATGATATCAATTTTACTCGAATTATAACTTTTGTTTGTTAAAGAAGAAGCAAATGTACATGCAGAATATCTGATCATATATGAACAAAGTAGCCCATACTGTGTACATCATAATAACGACTCTCAAGTTTTGACAT
Organism: Agara michaeli; assembly: GCA_018245675.1. Classification (NCBI taxonomy): domain Eukaryota; kingdom Metazoa; phylum Arthropoda; class Insecta; order Lepidoptera; family Hesperiidae; genus Agara; species Agara michaeli. The sequence goes on along the minus strand of DWDX01000220.1, from coordinate 28,529 downwards.
GCTGTTTATCAACACGTTTAAGAGTTTGTGTATATACGTATGCGGCTTTGGTCTCATGGGTCAAGTTGAAGTTGTTAAAATAGATAAAATGCAATGTATTTGAACAACATTTACAAACACTGCAAACATAAAATACAACATTATATTTACTGGGTTTATTAAGAGACAATTAGGTATAATACGACAAATAAATTATGATCCACATAACGAACATCAATTTAGTAAAAATTACACTTTTGAAAGACTCCAAATTCAAACAAACATGTTCTTAATTAATGATTGTAAAGTTATGATATTAACCTTGGAATTTAACCGTGTGTCGTGATGGCGTGACGAAGGGCGCCAATCGGTAGGGCCACGAAGCGGGCGGAGGTCGCGGCGGAGCACGAGGCGGTTCGTAGCGACTGGCAGGGCGGTGTAACGTTGGGTCAAATGTTTGTTTAGCCAATGTTTCATTTTTGAGAATCGAGCTCAATTTGACCGGGGTCTTTATCACTGTGTGTTTGGTTTCTTTATCAATCGGCGTCGCTTGCTCCTTGACTGAATTCTTTGAGGCTTTAATCGATAGATAGTTATCTGTAGGTTTTGGATATCGATGAGCAATCCATGGTCCCGCTAAATAAGGAGCGATATCGTGGAGTTCGCTAACGTCAGGTGCCGACGTGTATACAGGACCGAGAAGTGTCATAGCCTCGAATCTTCGCCGAATCCGTTCCACTTCTCCTGGTCGACATTCGTATGGTTCTTCAGCAGATCTCGATCGGGGTGCAGTACGCTTGCGAAGTGTTGCTAATTTTGATATGATATCAATATGAGGCATAAAGCGATTTGTGGGTCGCAATGGCACACGCCCCACGGGCAATATGGCTCTACATTTTTCCCGCCGAGAAGCCAAACGAGGCCAGTTATTATTAATGACGTTGCGGACAATTTCTGGATCACTGCGGTGACGTCGCAATACTGCACCAGCGGCAGACGGGGAATCGAAACGTCGAGCAAGACGTCGTACTTCCCCCTCGCGAGCCAGTTTTAAATATGCACGCCAGTAACGCTCCGGATCGGGCGACGGACTTCTACTGCGCCAGATTGTCTCGTCGCTTGAGTACCGTAGCGTGTCAGGGGTACGTCGATCGCTAAGGTATACTTCCGAATGAGGCGAGGGCGATCTTGAATATAGGTCAGGTTTAATAGGTAGCGACAAGTATTTGTTTTTTTCACTTTCGCCAAAAAGTTCTTTGATATTTGTACAAGATTGTGACTGATAAATTTGGTTACTTTGTGGTTCATTGTCTTTTGTATTTTCTATATTTTCAGTAACAGACGAATTGGGAACAGTGTGAGTTGATTTAGTTATTTCTTTAGCATGGTGAGCTGTTTTTGTTTGTTCTGAAGTATTTCGCACAGATTCAAAATATTCTACCTTTTTTTTAACCTCTTTGTTAGGACCTTTATAAATTACTGTTTTATTAGAAAAATCTGAACTTCCTGTTTCTGTTTCACTGGCTGATGACTCAGTTTTGTCTGTAGGATAGACTGTATGTCTTTTATGTTCTGAATTTACGCATATTACATTTTGCCTGGGCAAATCGCAATCAGCAGAAGGTAAATCTGTATTACTTAACTTATTATGTCTGTCATTAGAAATTATTTCTTGATTTAAAGAAAATGATAATGTATCTAATTTATTCATCCTGTTTAATACTTCTTTACTAAGAGTGTGCGAAATTTTCTTTTTTTCATTTTCACTTAGTGTCATTTGCATCTTGTTTACATTATTTTTAAGTTCTTTTACCGATGTCATCGGACAACTAATAGCAGCAATCGACTCTGATTTACTGAGTTCTTTTTCTTGTTTAGATAATTGTGGTGTTATTAATGAGTTACATCTCACATGTAATGAGGGTTTTTCGATATTTTTAGTGTCTTTTACATCAATAGTATAATTTTCAAATTCTTTTTGCGACTTTGATTCTAAATCTTTGCTATAGATAGCATTTAATTGAGTTTTTAAAGCATTTACTTGATCCATAGACAAACTGCTCCACAAACGATTGCCAAAGCCAATTTTTTTTCTAAGTTCACTCAACGATGCATCCTGTTGTAAGGAAACTGTGGGCTTGACAGCAATACGAATTTCACTGTTGAACTTATTTTTTTTATTGATATTAAAAGCAGTTTCTGCAACACTAGTTCCTCTCCATAAAGGTTTATATGTGTCTTTAGATTGACACTGTTCTATGCCAAGATTTTCAGTGCTACTTTTGTGTTGAAATTCATCCTTAAGATCCTCAACAGATTTTTCTTTAACTCTGAGTCCTCTATCCTTATCATAACTCCATCGAAAATCTTTTAAATCTCTTGGATAAAATAAAATGTCATTTTCGCTCTGGGCTATTTTAAGTTTACTGTAGAGATTATTTAATTCTTCTTCAGCTCTCTCTATTGATCGTATCTTTTTCCACCGATCGAAGTCAATAATTTCTTCGTCTTTTTTTCTGTGACGTAGATCGGAATTGGACGTAGCTTTTTCTAATTCAGCAACCCTTTCCAAATAATTATAATATCTGTTTAACTCGCGAAATCTCTCTGATCTTCCTTTTGTGTTTTGAATATCATGAATATATTCATCGTATTCAGCGTCATTATCATGAGAATAAGAGTTGCGCCTAGGTAATGAAACCATGCCAATCTTAGCGAAATCTTTGTCCATATTATCAGCACTTCGAGGCCGCAACGATTTTTTTTTTAAAGAATCAATGTTAAGTTTTCCTTGCGTTCGAACATTATGTATACGCCGATAAGATGGGGACCTAAAAGATATTGGTGACGTCGATTGACTTCGGCTGGTACTAACTATTTTATTCTTTAAGACTATTGGTGACACTGGTCGTGATGTTTGTGAAAAGTATATTGTATCATACATTTTATCCTTAACTTTCGCATCATCTGCTGACACTTTTGACATTTTGGATATTCTTTTAGTTGTAGTCGGTGAAATTGGACGGACTGTTTCCGTAAAAAATACTTTAGTTGGCGGGGTTGTATGTTTACTAGGTATTGGGTGAAGAATATTACAGGATTTATCAGGTGATATGTCTCTATTTGGTTGTAAGTAAACCAACTTGGACGGTGATGTTGATCTCCTGGAGGGTGATTTATTCTGATGAACTATAACAGTGGGTGATTTAGGTCGAAACGTTTCGGAAAAATAGATTCTATTCGCTGGAGGTTCACTTTTACTGCGGTTTGAGGATAAAGATGTGACAGAGCCATATTCGTCGCTACAATGTAAAAGGCTATCGAATTTGCGAATTTTTCCATCCATTCTTCCAGGCCATGAAACTGAGCGCGGATTCGTCGTGCATGTAGGACTTAGGTTTCTGTCCCACATTTTAAAACGTGATAGAGTAACTGGCTTCCTGTGTATTAAATATGTATTTATCGAATTTGATGAATTACCGTAAGTTTGAGGGTATGATTGAAAAAATTTGGCTTTTTGAAGAACCGTGCCGGGTTTGTCATTTTCTGTTTCGTAATTTAGAGTTTGAATAGATGCGTTACGGAGAAAGAGATGTTGAAAAAAGGAATCTGACGTTAATGTATCACGCGTATCTTTTAGTTCCTTTAAATTTATGCGATTGGTGTTAAAATTTTCGCATAAATTAAAATTTCTTGCATCCTTCAGATTATCTCCAAATTCATTGGTTAAATCAATCTCTTTACTTGTTTTGGTGTCACTTTTCTTTGCAGGTTTGGATTTAACCATCTTTTTTATGCATTTATTCGCATCTTTGTATTTCTTGCTGCAAACCTCATGACAAGGTACACTTCTTGGTCGGATGATGCTTTCTAACGTTTTTTTCTTTTTTAAGTCGGTAACGATTGCTGTTTTAATTTGGCTCTGTTTCTTTGTTTGTGTAATATTCGAAGATGACTTAGATATGTTGGACATATTTTGAATTGAGTTACCTTTTGCAGATTTTGTTTCAATTTTATCGAACGAGTTTGACGTACATTTTGTGAGAAGATTCGAGTTTCTCAGCTTTTGAATTTTTTCAGACGTTCTTATCATATCTCTGCTTTTGTGTGTAGAATTAGGAGGTGATATTTTAATATGAGGCATTTTGCTAGTATTTATCTTAGATAAAGATACAGTACCACTTTTCGTATTTATTTTTGACGTCATTTTCGATAGATCAGTTGGTTCATACCTTTTTTGACTCCACAATCTATCCAAAGAAGTTACTTTATCTAATATATTTGATATAGGTGTTTTTCGACCAGCTCCGCCCTCAATAACTACTGATCCTTTTGTTTCATTACAATTAACGCGCGTCACTTTAGAATATTCAGTAGGTTGTAAGGTTTTTCGCGGTGAGCCAAAACTACTGGTACCAAGGTTCTTACTAGTGTTTTTCGCACTTTTATTAGTGGTGTGCACTGAAGAATTCATATTTGTACTTTTCTTTCTGTTGAGTGCTGGAGGAGCCGATGTAGACATTGCTCTAATATTATTATTTTCTGCGGTTAATAAAGTGCCTTTCTTTATTATAACGTGTGTATTCTGCCTGTTAAGCTTATGACTGATTTTGTCTTTAAGGTAATTAATATTGGACTGTTGTGATGTTGATTGTATAGATGACGCCGAAGAAGGTCGTGTAGAAGTCACAAGTTTAAGGGTTCGACTGGTTTTTGAAGATGTTCTTCGCGGAGGTGCCGGAGGATAATCAGCTCCTCGCATATCATTTATTTCTTCTCTTTCCTTAGAACGCCAACTTCTTTCAATATTAGTTAACGGGTAGCAAATAACTTCTTGAATATTTGGAGTTTTCTTGTGAATTCTTATCTTTGTCAATGTAGAAGATATAGGAATATATTCTATTTCCGAGTCGTCTGTGGATTTTCAACCACTTGTTAATTTCTTTTTCTTGTTCTTCGTTTCGTTAGACGTGAGTAAAACGTGACTCTGGTGCTCCTGTTATAAATAATCGCGTGTAAAGCTTTTTAAATACTCTAATTGTGGTACTACAATATAGTGGTGGTGAAATTACAAGAGGTGTAAAAACTGCTCATGGTGTTTGTTTCATTTTGGAGTCTATATAAATCATGCAAGTTACCTCGATATGCAGCAAATTGTCGCCCCAGCACCTTGTTATGCCATGGTATAAAGAGACATGCAAAGATTACATAAAAATTTTGACTTACCTGAACTTTATTTTATAGCATTATGAACGTGGTTAGTGGCATTACACAGTTGTCATTATGTGGTGGCCTTGTCCGACAATGGATCGTATATAGAACACCATCTCTGTGACGTGTCTCTTGCAGCGGCCTTGAATCGGTTTGTGTGAATAATGACAACGATGTATTAATACACAAAAATTAACGCTTCTGTTTTTAATTCCAAACTCAATATTTTCTCTAAAATACTAATTGTTAAAAACTGTTAATATATACCGACACCGAAGGCAACAAAACATGCTCATTTGTATTTATTATAATGCATATAACAATTGTTATTATTTCTATTTAATATCAATCAAATTATAGAAGGTTTCGTTCTTTTTTAGGCTGATGTCGTATGTAAATTTCTCAAATGTACTTTTTTGAAGTGTTATATCATTAAATAAAAAAATAAGATCATAGTTATAATAATTTAAAGTAAGTTTTTTAAAGTAATGTCATCGAAAATTACCTACAAAACTACACATCATTTATTATTGGTTATAACTATATACCTAGTCAATAAATATAAATAAAATCCAAAAAGTTTCAGGCGTTTTATTAAAACTACGTTATAGTTCTGTAAAAACTTGTAATAATTAATCATTAAAAAAATGTCAAGTAAGTCTACGGTTATGTTCAATTTTGTAGTTATGAGTATTTTCTACTTTAGACAATATTTGAATAAGAAAATTCTGAGACGTTAATTGTTTATTTTCTTTTAGGATGACCGAAGACTCATATCCATCTTACCTTGTCTTGGAGGAGCGGGAGATCTAAATCCTCTGAGGGGCGGTTCGCCTCCTGCTTGCAGATCCTTGTAAGCGGCTCTTCTCTCGGCTGGCGAGAGAGGAGCCTCTGTATCTTCGCGGCGTCGAAATATGAGTGTCGAGTCGGATTCATAGCCGGATTCTTTTAAAGCCCTGTATAAATAAATATTAACCAATCAAATTTTTTTCAAGTATTCTGAGTAATAGTATACTTGCAGAAGTTGCGTTAAAAAAAACGTAAGTAGATGGAGATAATATATTTCAAGATGATATACTAACCTTGCCATATTCGATTTCGATAGGATAGCAGACGTGAGGTCCTTTTTTTCTTTTGGCGAGGTTTGAGGGAGCGATGTTGTACTTGATATATTCTGCTGTAATATGGTAATAAAATAAATGTCTGCTAAATACTGGATGAGGTACCTAATTTTAACGGAAACAGTTTTTGTTCTCCAAAAATATTTAGCAGCAACTTTTTTAATATATATCTCGAGACGATTTATATAAACTCTGTGTGATCTTCATTGTTTCAATATGTATATATGTATGATAATATAAAAAAAAAGTAACATCACGTCTGTAAACCCCTAAGGGGTAGGCAGAGGAGTGTAGTACACCCCCATAATATAATGTTGTAGAAATATAAAACACTGGAAATTTTAATTAACCAGCGGCATGCCTGCTCAATTTAAATATTAACTACATCTCTTAATTAAAATTACTCACTTATAGGTCACGATTAATGATTGTTCATATAGCAACCGTTGAAAACTAATTATTACGCCAAGCAAATTTTCACTTCATCAAATCTAATCAATACGGACATTAATTATATTCAATTTACTCAGTCATTATTTTCCCATTAAAATAAATTTTATTTATAATTTATTTTTATATTTATATTTCATACATATTTAGATTTCTCATAACAAGATACCTACTTGCTTCCCTGGCACTGAATAACAAGAAACAAGAAAAAAACGGTATGTCACTGCGTTATCAAGTATTTTCCATCGGGAAGATCACACATAAATTATGTCAGCCATTTAAATAACCAGCAAGTATTTGTAAAACTTTAATCTTACTTTTTGTTTCCTTTACACGTTTGACATTTGATTCGATTCCTATATAATTTAGTCGCTTGTAATTTACGATGGCAACACTAGAGCTGTTTCATGATATCAATGAAAGTAAACTCAGTTAAACATCCTGCGTTATTCTTAGTGACTACAATTATTTATGGATCGATGCGCTTTGTGTAAAAAGGTGCAGCCTATTAAATAAAGAATCAATATGAACTTAGTTTTTCTAACACTTGCGTAATACTACAGAATACGTAACAAAGCTTTGTAGATCGGAAGTAATATATTGAATTACTTTAAAATGTAGTAACAAGAAGAATAGAAAAAAAAGGATAAATTCAGTACATAATTTTTTGTAAGCAAACGTAATAAAATTTTAAGTTTTATTACTCATTTAAGGTGCATTTAGATCAAACGAGTCTTTATTTCAATTTGTTGAAACTGGGTGTAGATAAAAAAGAATCAATCAGAATGGAAAATCTTTACAATTCTCTTTTCTAATGTTTTATTGTTAATGTACCCGAAGGAAATATACGAGTATTGTACTATGATCACATGACAACCCTTCAAGCTAACAATTTTTCTCTCTGAGATTCTTATTCAACATAGAAATCAACGTGATTTCTTTTCTCATTTCTCTCCTGGAATATTAAAGTTATTCCACTAAACATATTTCCTTGGAAACGCCTGAAACATCTGGATTCCTTTCACTCGCGGAGAGCCTCATGCTCGGCGTGTCATGGTGTCTTGCCTTATAGACTAAACGCACCTTTATTGAGTCAAAATATTTTTATACAGCATGCTAATAAATATTGTTACCAAATCTACGTTATTTACATAATGCATTTAAAACGTTTATTAGTTAAAACATTAAAAACGTAGAACAATATATTTATATTGTATTTCTAATATTCATGCCTTAACGTAAAAACATCTTTTATGTTCAGTTTCTAATCAGAAGCAAATTACAAAAATCGTTATTAATTATACAAAGTTTTACGTAGGTATATAAAATATAAATTATTAACTTGACTACTGATGTGAAAAAAATATCAATCAACGAAGATTGTTTGAGCCACTAATTCAATAATGGTCGTTTGATTCTCGTTAAGCATATGTCAATCACGCTGCTTCTGATAAGAAATAAGCTTCAATAAAAATCCAGAGATATAAACATTCAGTGTTAACCTTGTGCTATACAAATAATAATCGAGAACACAGAACAGATCGTGCTAAGCGGAACACGAAAGGCACCACAGGCAGACATGTTATAAACCCTTACATTTTTCTGGATGGCGCGAGCAAGTAATGTGGAGTAAGGGGGCAGGGGGGAGTTCTCGTCTAGCCACTGTTAGTGCACCGCCACACCACCCACGACAGCGATGGAAACATCGTTATTTGATCAGTATATTATGCATGTGTATTGTTATAGCAATGCTTCGTAAGTACGCGTTAGCACAAGTCAAAAAGGATAAAATACAATAAAAAAATCGCTATTTACATTATAATGTGTCATAAAGCTTTCAATTTGAATCGAATACATTAATTTCGTAGATGTAGGATGATCGTGTTGATTTACACTTCATTAAGATGAAGATAACACAATATTTTAACAATTCAGTACAGAACTATTATAAACAGTAGGTATTTGAATTCTCACTAATATAAGTTTGATAAATAATTATAGGTTTGATACCATAGTAAAAGAAGCGGTATTTTAGATACATTGCTTGGTTATAACAAGTACACACATATAAAAATGTAAAAGATTCGTACCCCGTCAAAAATGTCCATGACCTCGTCCCACCACTAGAAAAGAAAAACAAATCAAATCTCGTTGCTGCTTAGGATACTAGAGTAATTGATGAGGTGATGTCAGGCCGTTAGGGTGATACTAGAATAAGGCTAGGTTATCTCCGTGATGGTCTAAATAACAGGTGATGCATATGTATCTAAATAATACTTTATATTGGAAATTGGAATATTTTCCGGTACATTATATACCTGCTTGGCTTCTTTATCAACCACAGACGACTTCCCAGGTACGTAGTTTTCTATTCTGCCGGGTGGAGTTTTATACATCTCTTGACTAGCGCGAGCGGACGCCAATGTGCTATATCTAAAAAAGTAAATATTATAAATCATGTATTTTTAAAATTCTTTCGAATTACAAATTTGGAAAGATTAATATTTTCGTAATAAACATAAAAGTCGAGGGGTTTGTGTTTTGATAGCTATCATACTTATTGTTCGATAGATAAGACGATGCCACGTCATTAACTCTTCTGTCTTCCTGAACGGAGGCAGTCCTCCTGCGGGGGCCGGTGGTGACGTCACTGTCGTACGCGTCGCTCCACGTGCTGGAGCCGAGTCTGCTCAAACCTCCCTCGGGCTCGCTCAAGTAGCCCGAACGAGGATCAAAATACGCGTACTGCGATTTGTTGCCTGCCACTTTTTGGGGCTCACCTATAAAAATATTTTTAGTTATGGCAGCGCACTTTGTAGGTTAAGTATGCACTGTAGTATACTACAATCAAATGCAGTTTAGCCCAATGAATTATGGATATATTTGAGAATTTGGTTAATAATTCTCTAAATTTATTGTATTGAAAAACACCTAGTTACTTTTTTACAATATAAATTTCCACTGTTAATTATACGCAAGAAAAAATATAATAGGTAATTAAGATTATAATATTACAGTTCAAGAGCTATCACATTTTTTATTTACAAATTAGTAAAGTATGAAAACACGACCGAAGGAAATGAAAAAAACATGTTTACTGATAATATAATAGTGTCAAATGTTACGGTGATATTAGTGGAGTCTTGGCGTTAGGTATTTTAATTTGTAGTCGTCAGTTCACTACTTTTAGGCATGTTAATATGAATTAGGTATATTCTGTGAACATTGGAAGTTAAGCTGTATTTGTGTTTATTAGAATGTTAAGGTTAACATTGTATATTCAACGCAGATATATATTGTAGTTATTCTATATGAAATGATAAATTTAGCGCTCTAAACGTGGTATACGTATAAACAGTCTAAAAGAAGCGCATGTATATGTACACGTGACTCGAAGTAATGGCAATAAAAGCATTTATTTTAATTGAAACTGATTCGAAACTATGAGCAGGTATTACAGTCACCGATGCAAATAATTTGGAAAAGTTTTAAAATAATCACCTCGACGATTTTTGTACCGAATAGTCACATAATCCTCTGAAAAAGAAAATGTTTAAGATTTCATCGGCTACGGCTTAAATAAACAAAATAAAAGAAAAGCTACATTACTCTGAAGTAGAATAGCAAACATAGCTATTAGTTAACAAATCGCTTACCGTCGTATTTATTCTTATGAATCGTGTCGTACATCTTTTTGTACCATCGTGTCGGATCTTTGACTTCCTAAAAGGGCAAAGAAGTTTGTATTTGATTACAAGATCAAAAATCTTAATCTGACTTACCAGAAAAATTTCAATGAATCCATTACCTATATACTATAGGAATTCTGAGTCAGTGTATACATAAAAGTGTATTGGCACTTACAGATCTGAGAGTTACAGGCATTCCGTCTTTGGTCGTGGGTCCGATTCCTTCCACCTTTCGGTGCGCATCCGCCATCTTATTTTTCGCACCGCGCTCGTACTCACTTTTGTCGGCGTCGCCTTCGTTGTTGTAGCCTTGGCGTAATGCATGCACTGGAAATACAGAAAAGGCCATTAAATTTTATGTAACTTCTACTAAGTAGGTATTTATAAATAATATTAATTAATTACAGCAGAATTGACTACTATACAGATTATCTTACTGTTAAGTGGCACTTATGCCGCACTGTTCCCTAGCACTTTTACCTATGTATAAACTATTGTCTTTAGTATATTAAACCCAGTTAGTATATGTCTTATTGTCAGTTTAGTTCAGAAGTAAAGTTGCATTTTAATAACCTGAAATCATGCTATACTCCAATTTTCTTGTTACTCTTACCCCATACAATTACTGACCAGTCTTTAGTGTAAATTTTTGCTTGCTAACAAGGATCAAAAAAGTCGCGAAGTCTTTTAAAACTGACAACGCATTTGAAATACAGTCTACCTATTGAGTTACGAGTGTTCTATATGAAACACACGTTCATACTATGTATATCAAGATTTTTTAAATATTTACCTGGATCGCCTTTAGGGGGAGACGGTCTATCTCGAGGAAGTCGGGGATCTCTCTCTTGCTGCTGTAGCGTATTACGGGAAAGTTGGCTTTCTGTAAAACGTGAATGACAAATTATAAAAGTTACTACCATATTTAGAAAAAGATTTACTTTCAAATGTACATGTACATATTATAGGTATTCGATTCTACGGGTACAGAGGATATAAAGAGACGAGTAAATATTTTTTTTTACAATTTAAAAAAAATAATTGTGTGGTTATATTTCATGCTCTTTATATTAGTACATTATTCAATGCTGAAAATAATGCATTCTCCAATTATCTATGTATTATGTTAATAGGAATAAGGAATTCATATCATTTGAAGTGTTAATGTTGTGATACTGTGTTAAAATTTAATAATATTCCCGTCTGACCCTTGTCAGTTCGCTACATTACGTACAAGACGTCACATGTTTCACACGTATTTCTTTGAATTTCCCTTCGGTATGTCATATTTTGACATAATCGTCGCAAAATAATAACTCGGTATAAGAAGTAACCGCAAAACAAGTAAACAAGAATTTCAGACCCATATGCTAGGGCACTAAGCGACAGAATACTTTTACGGTATTTCTATGAAACTTAGAAATACTACTCGCTTAGCCGAAGAATTTAGAAAACCACTCCGTTGGTACTTGCGTCCTGAATTGTAATAGAAATAATATTTTGGAACAGCTTACATATATATTTGTCTGATTGCAAACCACGGAACTACTTATTTACAGAATATAATTGCCATGATAAGATTATTTCGCTTATAAAATAGGTTACTTTCATACTTAAGGATTTTACTTTTTCATCCGAAATTTAATTAAAGTGAAAGCTATAGAACATACCAGATGGCACTTTGCCACTTACTTACCCCGTGCCTTCTGAAGCAGTGTCACTGTAGGGTTCTGAGCTCTTGGCAAACGGCTGGTAGAGCCTCCTAAAGAGCTAAGGCCAGTCAGAGGTGCGCTTTGCGAAGTCCGCAGACGGCTTTCAGATTCTGAACCGCTTGTGCATTCGTTTTGATCTGAACTCTGGAATGTAGGTATATGGGAATTTAACAACAATACCTAAAAGGACCAAAATAACAGGCTGTGTTATTTTTCATAGTGATTGTGACTTTTATTGTAAGCTATAAGTATATGTTGTAATTGATTTTATTTCAAAACTTTAAGATAATCCGTAATATTTATTCTAACAAAGTAACACAGAGATTATAAGAGGGATTTTAAATATCTATAGATGATTGATTTGCCACAACACCCGCAGTGTGCATCAATATTGTCTGTATCAATGGCTTGGTTCCAGTTCGAACAAACATCGAAGCGTTCAATTTTGCATTCCGGTGATATTTCTGTACTTGTCTTTGTATTTGATTATAACATACACGAATTATGTATTAAGGTACTATTGTGTTTTATGTATAACTATAATCCTTAAAAAAATATTTGTTAACGTAACAGTGGCTTAGAAAAAGATACACTAGGTACTTATATAAATAAAAACCAAAAGGCAAATAGTTTAATAGACTATTGAAGAAATTATATTATCTTATCGACTTTTATTAAAACGCAATCGTAAAAATCACGGATATCTTGCGAACATATCTCGAAATGAAGTTTGACATGGAATAAGGAAAGGTTAGTTAGATAAAGAGGTTCACGAAGAAACATTTTGTAGAGATGCTAACAAAATTTGCAACTTCGCTCTTTGATTTTACTTTGTTATTGAGATAGATAACTTTGGCAAAGCTTTTGTTATTTTTGTTTATCCATTGTTTGCGGATTCACTTTCACTCTCTGTCATCCCTGAGGGGTTTATCGGGATTCAATTAGGGGTAGAAGCAAACTTGCGAAGAGTTCGAAAAAATTTAGTTAGAATGTGTGCGAATTTCAATACTTTTTACATAGGTATAATCCCGGTGAAAAGGTAGTCGACTGCTACAAGGAGTTAAGGGGGTACATACATACTCGTATTAAGGGATCGCAATGTCGGTGCTAATTTTAATGGACTTTTTAACACTCTACTTGAGTTCTATCTCATAGTGTATTCTTTGCAATAAAATAAATATATATTGATAACATTATTATGAGGCAATAAATTTAATCGGTTGCAACAAAAATAACGATTTTGCAATAACAACTTCCATACCTAAGTAGGGAATCAATGATTACATTTTTTAAAAACTTTTAGTTGTCTGAAGTAAGAGAGGTACAATGCTAAAATCTCCTAAACATTATAATCATTTTTATGATATACACTTACTAGCCGTTACTCGCTTGATTTGCTGGGCGTAAGTAAAAAAGGTCCCCATATTTTCTCATTACATTTACTTTTGTAATATTATAGCTGTCAAACCTAAATGAGGCCCTGAGGGGGCGCTAGAAGTGGTTCCCCGCAGCTCATATTAGTCGGCGCGATGGAGAAACGGCATCTCTATCCCATATATGAGGAGAGGTCTTCGAATGAGATTAACGCCGTCGGAACTACGGAAAATTGGAATTCGTGATACCGACAAATGGTGTCGGCGGCTAAAATCCGGTATAACCCTTGGTTACCCCCGCGATGGAAATATTCCATAACGGATTTCCCCACGGTAAAAAAATACTATTTAAAGGATAGATTTATCAAAATCGGTTCAGCAGATTTGATGCGAAGATACAAGAAATAAATAGACAGACAGGTATTTTCGCATTTGTAATATAAAAGTATGGTAGTTATTTATGAGATGACGGGATTCAACTTACCGGAAATTTACGGCGGGCGGGCGGCGTATCCTCGAAGTGGACTGGGCGGAAAGTTTTGCGGGGTGTTTGCGGCGAAGCAGACGCGCTGCCTGGTATCCACACGGGGGGCGGCGGCGGTGGCGGCGGCGCGCCCGGGCTGCCCGCGCTGGGGCTGCCCAAGCACGGCGGAGGCGCGCCTGGCCTCCACACGGCTAGAACCGATAAAGTACTTAATTATAGAAGGCCATATATCAATGTAAATAATAATTATATTTTATCACAGTTTTCGAAAGCCATTAAATAATGAATATCCCATTACAAGCCGCTGATTTTCGTTATGTTTATTACTCTCGATTGACTGTTACTTAACCATACAAGTAATAATAATTTAATGTTTCGTGAGTTAGAACGTTGTACGTACGAATATTATATTAAATAATAATTCAACATATCGATAAAAAGCTGTTGTGGGACCTACCATTTTGATGTCAAAACCTAATGAAATTGATGGCGGTTTAATGTAAATATGTAGTTAAGTAGGCCGTGTTAAATTTGAAGTTTCAGAACTTTTAGTACTACAGGCAAGTTACAGTGGCAACTATCATTTCTGTTCTGCCCAAGTGTATTTGTTAATACGTAATCTATACTAATATTAAAAATGCAAAGTGATTTGTTTGTTTGTCCTTCTTTCACGTCAAAACGGAGCAAAGGAACGATGTGATGTTTGGTATGGCTGGAGGCTACTTTTTCGCGGAAATATATCTCACTTCCATGGGAAAACACTTAAAGTGCAATATATCTTCATAACATGAGTATTACCTACAAATTATTTAATAAGCCAAATAGTTTTGTTTCACATTTTTCCGTCATAGAATATTTCAAACCTTACATGCAAACATATAAAAGTAACTTTTCTGGACCTACATTGACTGTACTGTTTACCTTTATTTTGCTCTTTGTTTTTTGCCGAAATTTGCCCTAAGGAATCAATTGACCAAAACGCGATTTAAGGTACTACTGCATAATTAGATGGGCAAGAATACCCGTAACAGAAAAGGTCAAATGAAGGTTTTATTTAATACACGTGTTTATATTATATTAAAAATTATCTTTTGCTGCAGTGGTATGCGACATTACCTGCTAAGCCACCTCTATTTTGGGTTCGAGTTCCCAACTCCCCGGACCATTATCTCTATGATGATGTGTATATAATTATTTCTATAAGTATGTATTTAGGAACGTACAATACATAGTTAATTAGCTGTTTGCTTTTCATAGTACCTATTGGCTCAGTTTTCATACATAGTTAGGGATCATAAAGCTGCTAATTGTCCCAAGATATTATTATTACTCAAGAAATAACATGTAATGTGATAATTTCAAATGTGTGTTATTTATGTGGCAGTGTAATATAATAATAGTAATTCACTTTGAAATAAATTTATGTGTATCAAAAGCTTTAGTTTACCGATTAGTGAAAAGTAAATCGTGCAAAAAGATTCCTATACTCGTAAATATAAACGATACGTATTTGTTTGTCACACAATGTTGAACAAACGACTTAGTGGGCGAGCTCGAAAACAATATGGCCGCAAATAAAACGGTCCACTACGTCGGACGGTTGTGATATACATATTCTATTCAATTTGGGCTTATTCACACAGAGTGCTGCATTTTACGATCTTGCAATAAATCTCCGTGAAGCGTAGAATCGACGTGTGTTTACTCCGGTCGTTTTGTACAAATTGGGTTAGTGAACCGCGCCCTGCTGTCGGCGTAATCGCATAGCCTATTAGGGTTGGTGGTGATCACGTTTCAGTGTGAATCTTCGCATGTCATGTTTACTTTTACTCACACTAATAGTGTACACACGACCTAATCAAAAGTACGCTGAGAGATTACGAGGAGATGAAGTTATTGATAATATTTTAGGTAATACGTAAGTATTTGGAATTATATCGATTGATTGATTAATGAATGAAAAATCGTTAATTAAGTGTTAAATCAACTTGTTTGTCTTTATTTTGCACAACTTACCACAAATCATTAGTCAGATATCAGAACACCATATCTTACAATACAATATAGAAACGGTTTTGCCTAACACCGTTTTAAATTTCCCATTACGTACTTGTGGTACGATCGCAGTAAATTAATTTGATTGAAAATAATTGGTTATCTATCTATAAACATGGAACGCGAGCACCGACATCAAAGTGGGGAACGTAAATAAATTAAAAGTGAGCTAAAGGGAATTCAATTAAGGCGTAACTGAGAAAAATCCCCAATACCCGCTCGTGCGAGTGAGTTTGAGTGCCTCGTATTGTCTGATACGATACGAGCCGCGGAGTATTTGCGACTTTTCCGAATAACACACGTATTTACGCGTCGAAAATTTGGTGTTTCTGTGACTTTTGAGAGGACTGTTCGCGTACAAGTAAATATGCCTAT
The DNA here is from genome assembly GCA_018245675.1 of Agara michaeli. Taxonomy (NCBI): domain Eukaryota; kingdom Metazoa; phylum Arthropoda; class Insecta; order Lepidoptera; family Hesperiidae; genus Agara; species Agara michaeli. The sequence goes on along the minus strand of DWDX01000220.1, from coordinate 12,080 downwards.
CTACTTGCAAATCACCGCTCGGGATATCGCTCGAGTGTTGGCAAACAGAATTTTTTGTTAGCAAACAGAATATCGCGTGATAAATTTTGCTAAGTGGATATTTGTGATGTAATATCTCTACATTATGAAAAGGATCACGTAAGATCAGATACAAGCTGTCTACAGTGCGGAGAGACATTTTTTTGGTGCGACATTAAAGATTCCGATCACAGGCAGCGGCCGCACGCGCCGACTCGCTAACTTCCAGCTCCTAATTTAATTATAAAACTCGTTCCTCTGATCACTTTTTAGGCCACGAAAGTAGAGTCGATATTAAACGGTTTGTTTGAAGAACAGATTTATTATTTCATATGGCTCATTCGTGTGATATGCATAATTCAATTGATTAACATTTTGCCTTCACCAGCAATATTAGAGAGATTGAAAAATAAAATTTTCTATGAACTAACTTTCCGGTATGAATTTTATACATTTAATCTAGTATATAAGTATATTATAATGACTATCATATGTGAAAAGTGGCGGTCGGTATAATTTTTTACATTAATATTAACTGGGGACAACTGGCAACATTTATCATGCCCTCAAAAATGTCGGCAGAGGTTTCATTCTTCTGCTACTTTAAACTGCCTATTCGTCATTTGCACGTCTATAACTAAATTAATTACTTCACACTAGTAAAAGGGTTGCGTTGCGGAACTTGTATAGCTAAGGCTTCTTCCAATCTCATGTAAAAGTCGTGTAGAGTGAGTTATTTGTAAATCTTCCATATGTAGGAGATATTTTAAATATAATTCATCATTGTGGTATATAGATAAACAGTTTTACAACATTATAGAGTGCAGCATAAGACATTATTTAATTCGATTTAAGTAACGAAATGTTTTTTGGTACGTAAAAAAAAAATAATGTCAAAGAAAAGAGTACCACTGACGCCTGGAATATTCGTTATTTACAACACAAATACAAGTAATTCTAACTTTTCTCGTTGTGCCTCCTTTGTTTACTAGGAGGTAGAGCATTAATATCTACTTTGTAAGAATTCTCAATACAACAATAGACGAACTATACACACGAATAAGGGTAGCTCATTAATAAAGAAATTCTCGTAATTCTTTAATTTCGAAATATCACAAATCGAATATTTTTTGAGTTCGGCAAAAAAGTAGGTGCTGATAACGATGTTACAAAGACTTTGAAATATATCATGATATAACAGAAATAGAAATGTATAGCGGGACCGTAGCCAAACGCTAACCTATGATATACTTAGTACAAAGAAAAGAGTAAAGATGTGTACGAATCAAAATTTGTAAGAACATATTGGTTTTTATCCCATAAATAGGAAAGTAAGTAGCTTCCACCTCACCTGCTCTAAATTGGTAAATGCAGCTCATGTGCTTTTGGAATAATATCAAATCAGTTGTCAGCAACGTTGCTACACTCGGAACAAGTTGGGAGGTCCCTTGTGAGCGCTTTGTAGCTACCTACATTGTGGTTAAGGTACATAGGAGCGAACATAGTGTCAGTGTGACATATAGTGCAAAGTTTACGTATTTAGTATCACAAATACAATCTATCGTAAAATAAAGTCGAAAGTGATCGAAATGTCAATAGAATTTCAATGCTAACGTGCTGTAGAAAATGCAGGACATATTAAGTATATACGTATTATATGTATTTATGAACGTATTACGTTATATTCGATGCTTAGCAATAGAAATCTCATTTTGCGGGTTTGAAATCATTCGATATTAATCTAGTTACGGAGCGGACTCTCCGCAATATTAAAATCCAATTTTGTACGGCTCTACATTGATTGTATCATATATGTTTGAAGCCATAAAATTAAATTTCAATTTAGTATGATAAAAGCGCATGTTTGCGTGAAAGGATATTAATTGCTATGTTAAATGATGTATGTAATTTAATATAATTAATTAGTATTAATTATACGTTAAAATTGGTTGTGCTCAAGTGCGATAACAGTAACAATAGTAGCTTGATAGTTTCAAATGTGTTACCCTCACACTACATACTTACATGACTTATCTACGTGTATGTATGTCAAAATGAACAAGTGGTCAATTAAGAAAATGAAAATCGTCCTCATAAGTAGGTACATAAAAAGAAAAGATGTCACCATTTGAGAAACGTTCCGCTGTCCACGGATGATATTAAATTATTGTCTAAGAGATGCTAATAGGGCCATTAGTTAAAAAAGGACTGGCAAAAACTCGAACAAGTAGACTAATGCCTTATTATGCGATGCGCGATTCCCCAACCTCAACTGCGTTCTTATAGATAGAAAAATAAAATTGTCTTTTATATTTCTTAGATGTTAGATAGAAAATTCTTCTATTTCGTGATAGTGACGTAATGACTTGGGAACTATCTCATACGGTCGACGACAACAAACTTTATACACTATGTTTTTATCATTTCTGTTAAAGGCAAAGGCAAAAGGTTTTTAGTTTCTCTATCAGAAGGAAGGCCCGATTCGATTAATAACTCCAGTAAAATATTTATGCTTAAAATCTTTCTTACTTTAGATAAGTTTTATGTGATATAGTCATAATATAACAGGGCATCCTCACACACGCAGATTTCCATCTAATCCCAAAGTAGACAGAGCCCGTACTATGGTGGCCTACTAATACTTATTAGTCACGGTTTATGGTCTATACTCAAGAGGTCGAATATTAAGAGATAGTCCGAAGAGGTGTCCGATCAACTGGGCACAAAATTAAGCACACACACACACACAGTGTTGCCGATCGCTGGAATTGTCATAAAATGGTTCACAAAGAATTAAAGCGCGAACCGATCGAGAAGAAGGAGTCTATGTTTCACATGCAATAATTATTTCAACCTCTGGTTTGTTAAAATGAAACGATTTAAGATCATAATGTACACATGACAGGTTATGTTTGGCATAGTTCACAAATGTGAGAGAGAACACTATGGTGAACTCTAAGGTGTGTTGGTTATCTCACGATGTTATCCTTCACGGCGTTTATATTTTCTGGCAAAGAAAACGTAACATCGATAGGTACTTGTTTAGTCTGAGCTGGTATCAGGCTTGTCTTCAATATTCCACACTCGTGTACGTCAATCATAACATTTGATGTTTGTACGAAAGCCAATTCGGTTCGACCTGATAATGCCATTGTTAGACATTATACTCGTACTAAGCTACTTATTTATTAGCTAATTCTTTATTTAATGACTGCTGTGAATGACAAACCAAGTGTGCACATACCGTATGAATATGGACATTATATAAATATATAACGATACCTGCGACATGCTAAATATATATATTAATATGAAATTTATTTCTCAAAAGTAATGATAGATTATTAAATTGAAAAGTAATCCAGATTATATTTTAAATTTAGAATGTAGCAAACGGTTATTTTACTTGTATTTAGGCCATCATAGACGAACCTTGCCTGTTTCTTGGGCGCGTGGAAAACGAGGTATATATAATGATAAACGTGCAAAAAGTGTCTTCATTATCTATTAGATATGTGTAGTTATATGTTCTTGTGGGCTGTATTTTAATGCAAGTGACAGGAATCGTAAACGGATATCACCACAAGGAAACCGCAGGCGAGAATTACTCATGTAACAATTATGTCAGAATTGTGTTCTCCAATGTTTCCTTGAGTAAAATGTTTCTGAGAGTAGTTACTTTTATAAATCCAATAAGTAAGTTAAATAAAGTTCGACATTCAAGAATAATTTAAAAGTAAATCTACATGTTGTTGATGATGATGATGATGTCAAGTGATAACTAAATTTATCTATCAACAAACGGTCAACGTTATTCATTGCATTGCTTTCACAAGTCAATATCTACGATCACAAAGTATTTTTAAAAATATTTTAGTTTGGACTTCTTACCTTTTAATTAAATTGCCCATCGATACGTAAATTATGATGCGGGTCATAGTTTAACTCTATATTTCAATAATGACTTACAACGTTATGATGAAAACGGAGACTTACCTGAAATAGAAAAACATAGAAATTAATTTGGAAAATAATAATGTGAAGTTATTAGCTAATAATGAAGAGAAATACGAAGTTTCGTATATTATTATTATAAGTTAATGAATGTGTCAACAATCTTGGCGAAGGTCAAACTTAGGAGATTGGCGCGCCGGTAAAGTGATGTTGACATAATGGAAAATTCAACATTGACCGGTGCCGCGAAATAAGGAAAAAAAACATTAAAATATTTATGTTAAGAAAATACCTAGTAAAATAATAGAATTGTTGTCAATGTTGAAGTAAACATGTTTGAAACAGGCTGCAACCCTTTTCACGTCTCACTGCTGGCACGAGTATTTCCGTCAATTACGGATGGCCTGAATCATACTCCACCACGTTGCAGCATTGCCGATTGGCGGTTGACCGTTTGTCATTGATCATAAAAGTAAAAGTCAATGTAAGCAAAGTTAATTTAAAACAGTATCATAAACAACGTGTCCTTTGTAAAAAAAATATGAATACAAGTAGAAACAGATCGATTTTGGCAAAGTGGTCGAAATGGTCGAATAAGTAAATAAATTCATGCGACTGTGGACAAATGTTATACGGGAGGACAGTTAAAAATGTACTGCTGGAAATTTGGCCTGCAACAAAATTTGGTTTTACAAGGCCCAGAGATCCGGGAGGGGTGCTGCCGAATAGGAAACATTTAAGCCTATTTTATTAAGTATCGTTGGGCCAATTTTAGTTTAGGTTAATGATATTACAGACTAATAACCCAATCATTAGTTATAACTTTTTATTGCTCTTGCGGACCTTTGACAACGTGTTCTGATCATTATGCAGCTGTAATACGAATAATTTGGTGGTAAATTAACATCAATGGAATTTAATGTTTCTCTAAACATCACCAAGCAATTATTGACTTCAAGCTACTATTTTCCTTGTGTTACTCATGAGTCTTTCCCCGTAGCCGTGAAAGATCATATCAAAGGGGATACAAAAGGGGACGCTAGTTGTGGATGATTCACGGGATTTGTCGACAGTGTAGCGGAGGTCAGAACACCTGAGCGGTTGGCGCGTTGACAAGTTACGCAACGAGATGATGTTGGCGAAAACAGGAAACTCGGTTACGACTAACGCTACATAATGACGCTTATAAAACTGTAGGCCATTCATATGTCATAACGTTCGAGGTCATAAAAAAGCCCTTACTCGTAAGAAAACGGAGTCAAGGTTTATTGGGGATAGAAATATTAAATAATCAAATATACAATATAATATAGTCCGCTTTAGCACATCTTCTATTTTCCAAAATGATAACCGTTATTCAATTCTGTTATAATAGACATATTTTTGATAATGTAATTAATTGCATAAACGCTTATATTGGAGTTTGGTTTTTAAAAATACTATACAACATAATATAGGTAATGATAAACTGGCCAATTTACAACGAAATCACATAAAGTTGACATTATACTTTTTCCGGCTTATAATAAAATCAAACACTAATTTCTATTTACTATCGTAAATGGCAACTGAAAACTGTGGTTAACATAAAATATCGATATTTGTGTCAAATAATGTGATTATCTTAAAGTTCATGCTACTTTACAAATTATTGTGCAGTGCGATAGATAAATGGATAGAACTCTATTAAATTGTAATCGCATTCCCATTTCAAACATTTAAATAATTTTGGAAAATAACTTTGGAAATATATTGAAAATAAAATAAATTGAATATATTTCAATTATCTGTACCCGACACTTTGTAGTCCCCGGTCCATTAGTGATCTTGTATATTTGCCACAATATTATATCTAGTAAGGTGCCATATCTTGTATGATTTATAAAAATCCTATGGAGAATCTTATAGAAAAATATACGCAATGGCCACACAGACGAACTACTTGTCGTTAGAAGCATATTTAAAATTAGATCGTTTGTATTTTGAAGCTATATTTTCATAGTCAAATTAACTTCAGCGTTGACACATATCGGCGTCTCACAAATAGTAACAGCTATTTTTGTCGCAGCACTGTTCTAATGACGAGTTTGCTACAATACAAATTTGACTTACTATTGCGTAACTTGTCTGTTTTAAAATGTTGTTCTTTTCAATGAATGACTCACGAAGCGAATGATGTTACTAATGTGTAAGTGAAGACTCATTTCTTACTCAAATAGAGAAGTGCTACATTCTTATTCCATTTGGCATGCTGGGTTTCGAATTTTATCAATACTTACATATTTAATATTAATTAAATTTCACGCTTAATTTTACAATCCTGATCGTTTGATAATGTCAAATATAATTTATTTCCCATTAATAAACTAACTTGCAGTAAATTGAACATTGAAATTGTTCCGAATCGACATGATACTCAACTTTTCCATAAATGTCGCTTCATTTACAAATTGTATTATTTGAAAATGCTTTTATTTATAGCCTCTGGAATATAACGTAAAACATCAATATGACGAAAAATACAATTTCAACACTGAGACAATACTTTAACACAGCTGAATAATTAACGAGTCGAATGATAACCAATCCTATTTGTCGGTGCGAAATAGCCTTTGAAAATTTTCGAAATAGTATTTTCCAGTACATGAATTTTGATGGAAACTGAGAAAAAATATTGATAGCTTTCGCCCTGTTTACTTAATATAATATATGTATACACAACATATTTTAGGTGCGAATAGAATTGTATAATTTTGTCAGAACTACTACATTAGGATACAGTTCTGGGAACAAAGAGCATCGTTGTTTTCCATTAGGCTCGGATTACCAAAATACACATTAGTTCTATGGTATTTCGTAGTAGAGTAATAATGGTATAATGACAGGAATTTTCGAAGTTACTCACGTTATCTGGTGTTTGGCTATGCTATGGATGTTAAGTGCACTGCGCGCACAGCGTCCGCAATTCAGCATTAACGGTCGTGGAATTAACTGCATGTCTTGCATTCAGATTAATCTCGGAATAGAGACAATATTATCGTTCGGTTTTGAACTGGATGGTGCTGGCGGTTTTGAACATATTCTTTTAAACACGTCGTAAGTATTATGAATCTCTAGATATTTTGTCTAGGAGTTTTTATTTATAATCAATAGGTACTTATCTAATAGTCATAGAATTCCTCTCTCTGTCATTTTTGGTAGAAGACATTCGACAACAATCCAGTTTGAAGCCTGCTACGCGTTATCAACCGTATTGTATTTATTATCGAAACCGAACATATGTGCCTTGCTAACCGTGATGTCTAACTTGAAACTTCCAATATCTATAGTAGCATATGTAGTATGTCTGCTATTTGGATAGTTAGTAACGAAACACAACAAAGAAAGTATAAATTGCGGTAATTCCAACTGAAAAGGTAGGAATGACAAAATGAAAAAATGTCGTACTTTTGTTTACAATATTATATAAGATCTTATACTGGATGCAGTGAAAATATACTGATTTTTGCATATAATTGGAACGTGAATGAAATAATTCGCTTTTGTATGAATTTAAGTAAATTAAATAGAGGGCTAAGAAACCTATCTTTTTTAGACTCATCAAATCGAAACTGTCATAGACCCACATAGGAAGTCACGGGGAAGTAGTAGTCCGTAATAAACACCAATGTAGTGTGAAACGGCTGATATTTATAGCGTTGTCTCGTATACACGTACAAACGTAATGTTATAAAATGGAGCAAGTAAGGTCGCAGGGCATCTGGCGGTGAACGAGCATGTGTTCGCTATTTTTATCTCAACCATTCACAGAACTGATATCGCCAACAATATGGTCCATGTTGCCTCTAAAAATATTTATCACATTTTAATAAAAAAATTGTGATAGTATTGTTGATATTGCACCACAAGGCCTTACATAAATTTGGATTAATATAACTGTTTTCATGATAGATTCACATATGAATAACTAAGCTACTAATATCGATTTTAAGGACAGAAATACAGGACCTAATATGACACAGAAAAACTAATACCGAAAGGGAAACTAAAAGTGATTCTATAATGGTATAGTAATAGAAGACTGATATAACTTATTTGCATTCATATTATAAATTACTTTGTTTTGCTACTTAAATATACATACAATATATACATAAACAATAGGGGAGCGTCGAAGTTTTCGATTGCATCGCTTTTAGTGAACTCGTGGCAAACAATAACAGTACAATGGGGCTTTTAGGTAGACTCACTCTTTTGTCTACGCACGTAGGCGGCCAGCTTTCTCATAAAGGTATTGCCGAAGTATCGGTCTACTAGATAACCTATCATTTAGATATAGCGTGAAATTGAAAATCGCCCGTAAAGGAAAACGTTTAGAAAAGTTATATCTGTTAAGATCTATACCGACGCATATTTTTAATATATACTAGTAGGGAAAACGTTTACCTACTTTATGTTATCGTTATATGGTAGTAGATATACGGATGCCTGTACAGCATCATTTTCTACTTTAAAATTATTGTTATGGTATTTTAGAATGCTGTAAAGTTTGATTATCAAATACATTTTCAATACGATACTTTTTTCTGTTATTGTAATACATATCATAGGGAGATTGCTGAGGTGTGGACACGCCGTCTTCGTAAAATTACGTCGTGCACCTTTTTTTTCCACGAATAAATCTACATCGACTTTAAAGGAAATTATCGGAAACATTTACATAGATCGTAACGAGTCGCTATAAGGTTGTGCGCCGACTGAGTTGAACACTGCTTATTTTCGCATCATACAACTTTACTTGAGTTTCTCTCCAGCTTCCCTGCTTCAAAGACATTTTTTCCCGGTGTAAATCTGAACAGCGTAATGGGAAAAGTTGTAACAAGTATTCAGAACGTATTATGTGCCATTAATATTCTGACGAGTCGCCAACGTGGGCAACTCTATAAAAGTTCAATGTATGTAAGCTCGGCTACGCTCCGTGTAGCTGTTAAGCGGTTTATACATGATCTGTTCGTGCACGCTCTATGCCAATATGATACAATATGTCATAAAATTATTTTATGCGCGACCAGAAAATGACGTCACTTGTTTAATTTTATAACCTAAAATTATTTTTTGGTTTGTACATTTCGCACAGATAGGACGGATTGTGCACGCGGGTCCTAATGCTTTCTGTAACTACGAGACTTTGCTCTTTGTGACTCCTTGATGCTAAAGTCAAAAGAAAGTACGAGATCTTATCGCGCTCGGAGCGGACTGTTTACTAAACAAGTAGATGGAAATCTACAGCTTACATAGCTTGGATAAAATACAAATATAGGTTCAATACGAACAAATGAAAATCAAAATAATTAGTGACCATTATAGGCTTAAACTTTGCCGTTTATCACAAAGTAATTAAACATGATTAAGTGACAGGTAAAAAAAATTAAATTAAGAGCGATTAATGTCATTACGTTGGCATTATGGAGGTAAATTAATTTAAATGCTAACATTTATTATCTGACTTTAACTTTAAAAAAAAAGGTCCTATGGAACTGAAAACTTTCGCGTAATTTGTAACGCAGCAAAGCCTATTCTGAGACTAAATTTCTGAGAAACGAGAAGTCACAGGTCTTAAGCTAGTGAGTAATGAGAAAACAGGTCGGTGCTGTAGCAGCTTAGCTGTGACGCGTAGACTTCCTAGGACATACAACATAAAATATAAGCGAACAAATACTTAGTATTACGATGGAAAAAGTATTTTCAAGAACGTTTTTTATCAGAGTGTAAATACAGATACATATAAAAACAGTGTCGCCTGTACATGCTTACGATTCGAACGGAAATATACTCGCAGACAACCAAACATAAAGGTATAGCTCGAATTAAACCTTCGGCTGTTTGATGTTGATTGCAGTCGCGTTGTCTTCCTGATAAAAGGCTCACGTGCCGGTAATTATGGTGCTCCTTTACATTTCAAACAGTACCAACGGGGCGATATTACACAGCACACGTTCGCTACAGACAAGTAAGGAGGAAAAAAATGCGTTTTTGATGGTCCTACTTGAAGAGTGCAATAGTCTTTTCTACCTGGGAATTTCTTAACGATGATAACTACAAATTTATCACATTTTATAAATTAACCTGTGTATGCTTGACTTGCATGTTATACATTCATTATTAATATTATTTGCAGAGATTGGAAAACTTCACACACCTCAGACACATTATAAAGTTTTATAACATACTCTAAGTGTGCACATTTAAATTTTAAGTTATAAAACGCATGTAACAATCAGAGGTGCGTGTCAGAATTTGAACCCAGATCCCGCGGAGTGGAAGGCACAATTCTAAACCACTAGCCTATCACTGCTTTAGATGCAATATTTAATACATATTAAAAAATCATATTTAAGTACAATATGAACTTATTTATCTTCTAGGCTTTATATGACTATACTAGTTTATCTTCTAACCATGTTTCGCATTGCGCTATAAACTTAACAGACTTTATAATATTAAAAAAACTTCAAAAAAAACGTGCCGCTAAAACAAACGACAATTATTTCTGGAAACGCCAGTTTAAGTTAGGAACGGTTGATGAAGAACTCTCAGCGATGCAGTTAAACCCGGCGAGGTTTGTTGAGGAAAAGGTGTAGCGTACAAGAAAAGTTAAATAGTCAACAATCAAGTCAAAAGACGTCTCAGCGTCGCAAGTTTTGAAGATTCTCGGTTAACAAGCGCAATATTTGAAAATCAAATCTCTTTTTGCATGTGTCCTACTAGGTACTTAGAAGTTTAATAATTTAGACTTTATTTCAATAACAAGAAGGCACATAATTCACTGTATTCTACTATATAGATTTTGTTGTCATTAAGCACAATAAAGTGATTTTTTGTTTTTTTTAATTTTTTATTTAGTTTTACCATTGATGACAAATAAACGTTTAGTATGTTTAGATCCACATATTGATAGTTAAAGATAGTTGTAATTATAGTACAAAAGTACATACATATATTAATACAAATATTTGGTGGACAACTTTTTTTTGCCAAGAGCATATCAGCCAGAATAGCATCCTGAATAGCATCTTTAAATGAAGAGCCTCTCGCAAGAAAAACGTCGTAGAAAAATTGTGTCACCATCGTCAACTAGGTACCTATAAATATCATATTATGTACTTAGTTTGATATAATTATCTACTTTTATATAATTAAGGACTACACCGATATGCAACATTTAATACATATATCATATAACAATTATTATTCGCATAAAAGGTAGCTATTAGATTTTAAACAGGTTGCTAACAATCAATATTGAAAAGAAAAAGTACTCTGAAAAGATTTCGTTGCAATGTTTGCACAGTACATGTTCTTAAGAAGAAATCGTTACCCGCTTCATGTATAGTATCTGTTTCATTTCATCGTTACGTCACTAAGTGATCTGTAAAAGACGGATTAAGAGCACGATCCAGAGGCTAAATAGGACGTTTATAGCGGTCTTTTTATTAGCTTCATGGTAGAGGTGCAACTTTTTTCCTTGTTGCCGGTTTCCTCGAAGCCATATTGTAATATGTTATAATCTATATTAGAGTACCTACTGATATAATACGACGCAATACGCTTCTCTTGTGCTACAATATGAATTCCTCAACGCACGTTACATTGCGAATCTTTACGCAACTGTTGGCTCCTTGTGCGAACGGATACGATAATATTGAATTAGGTATCTTTTATAACTTCTTTGTTAAAGGGAATGTTTTACCTTATTATCAAATACAAAACATACAGTTAGAAAAATCCATAAAATACGCGAAGTCATTTTTGAAAAATTACACGAAAAATAGTGAGCTTCAGGAAAGTCTTCGCTATTACAGTTCATTTAGAGAACTCCTTTATTTCCTTTGATCCGTTATTCCTTTGAGTAACATGGTATGGTTGAGAATTTAGTATTATTTTGTATACAATACTGTTTTAAAAATTGAGTACTACCCAGATAGTGTATCGCTACAGTTAATGCTAAAATTAATCATTTCAAAGTTTCGGATGGATATAACACATTAACCGTGTGAATAACTTACAACCTTTATGATTTTAATTAACTTGACACAGTATTCTCAAAA
>DWDX01000219.1:0-32434 GCA_018245675.1 Agara michaeli | reverse complement strand
ATTGCTGCTCCACTCCTATTAGTCGTAGCGTGATGTTATATAGCCTATAGCCTTCCTCAATAAATGGACTATTCAACGCAAAAATAATTTTTCAATTCGAAACCGTAGTTCCTGAGATTAGCGCGTTCAAACAAACAAACAAACAAACTCTTCAGCTTTATAATATTAGTATAGGTACCTACTAACCAACGCTGAACTAATATTAACGAACGCAAATCCTTTCGTAGACAGTGAAAACTAACAGACTAATGGGTGCCGATCTTACTTTTCGTCTTAGTTTTTATTTTACGTCTTAGTTTTTGTCACATGTTGTGCATATCTCTATGTTCTATCGTTATGCCACGTTATTACTACGTTCAGAAACTAACGTTGGCTTAAAGGGGCCAAACGGAAGTGGTCCAGTGCATACAGGAAGTTGGGCAACACTGGCCACCGACTTTATTCCAGAAAACGTCAATTTTATGTAATAAAATATTATCCTGGCTTGTATCTATCAATTAGTGAAACGGTGAAAATAAATCGTTCAGAAATTCTAGAGTTATTATTATTACTTTATGTTTATTTATAACATGATATTTTTACTTAATCTAACATTCATATCAACTTATATCTACCTAAAAAATTTCTTCGAGTCTTTACTGTTGGTACCCTTAAGCACATATTTGATATACATATATATATAATACATATATGTATATAAGTACCTAACTAGATAACTTCGGTGAGCGTAAAACTGTATAGGTACTTACAGTATTTAAATGTGGTAGCGTAACTTACATTAATATACAGATTTCCTAAAACTCCATTGATGGTCGATGGTAAACGAAACGCTATTATGTAAACAGTTAAAGTTGAAAGTTCAGGGTAACCATGAATTTAATTTAACCAAAAGGCCTAAACTATTTTTCTCACAGTTGAACCTATTGCGAGTATCTATTCTTCTGTAGGTTACTTTTTTAATTGTTAAGACTCTTTTAAAACCTCTATAGTGACCTGGCTGAAAAATCGTAAGGGTCTGGGGTACAGCTGGATGTTGCCGGAGGCGCTTTAAAAATTTCTCAGATAGATACCTACTTTGCGCAATAGGTTTCGGTAGCAGACTAATACTAAAAATAAGTGATAGATCAGGAAGTGTCAGATAACTTTAGAAGAATTTGGCGACTAGGTAGGTACTTAATACGCAAATGTAATTCATAACTATTCTTGTATAGAATATAGGGATAGATATTAAGTTTGAGTTGTTTGATTTCGTTTTATTTCCATTGTTAGTCCCGCTGGTGACAGAGTGCAGTGTGTGTACTCGGGCGCGTTTCTAGCGCGCTGCATCCGGAGCCGCAGCGCCGCGCTGACAGACAAATGCGCGGCAGGAAGATGGCGTCGTTAACGCTGTCGTCGGCTCCGCCATAAATGTAAATAAAGGAAGCAAGCACCCACTCGATTTTTCTTTCTCTTCCAAAATGCACTTTACTGTACGCTCATGGATCGTAAACGTTATTTAAAAATTTATTTCACGATTATTTCTTAACAACATTTTGACAAAGACATCCTGAGGAGCAACAAAAATTTTTTTTAAGAGAAAAATATATTTTGCTTTAAAAGTTTACCATATCCGATGTGAATGAAATTTAATTTTAAATGTGGATAAGATACACACCCTAAAACGGGCACAAAATTCAATCCGTTGTGTTTTCTTGTTATTGAGTAGAGAAAACTTGTACCTCAGCAGTACCTTAGTGGATACATTTTTAAGAATATCAGCAGGAACGCCTCCATTTTATTCCTCCAGCGCCATCTATCTACCACACCATCCATCTATGATCTATCATCGAACGCCCAGATGTACTACAGACTACAATCCATACCTAATAGTTGCTCATCTGAGCTGGACTAAACCCTTCGCTTACTCGGTCTAGTTGCAGACTGCCAAAAAATTTAATTTTCTAATGTCTATTTTTCCTGACACATATAATTTGAAATCGTTAAACATAAAAATGAAAATGCATTGTCAAGACTAGTACCTACGTAACATAATAAAAATGACAGTTTTGACAAATTACAAATTATTTTATTTCGAAATTTACAAGCTGTTGATAACATATTTTTAATACATTTCTTAAAGGATTTAGATTTATATACTCCACATATAAATATATAACAGATTTTGTGAAGCGTAAATCTAATATGCTGATATTGGAAACTGAGCCACCTTTTTGAAAATGCTACCCTATGTAGCTATCGTAACCGACAACCAATCCAACCGCTAAACGAGTACCAATCCAACCGCTGTACGCCATCTATTGTTGGGATGCCAGAAGTACGGCGCAGACTAAAAATAAAATCCAGGGCGCATTTTGTTAACTGTCACATCGATTGTGTTTTTATGATGCACCATTTTTTTTTTAATGGTTTTTAAAAAGTCGAATATTTTTTATTCATCAATCAAACAATTTTCAGCAGTATGTGTTCTATATAATATGTTACGAAAACTGTCGCACCATACAAAAACAAAAAATACTGGAAAGCACAGTTAAAATAAAAATTAGTTTACAAGGAGGAGAATCCAATTTAAAACTACTACTGGAAGTTTGCTTTAAAAGCTGAAAATCTAATAAGTATATTTATTTTTTAATAGAACCTTTACAAACATAAATTATTGATTATTTAAATGTCTAATTATTAATATAAAATACAATTGATATAATAACCAAAAATGTAGGTCGGCATTTTTATCACGATTATTTAATAGGAGTAGGCTACTCTTAAAAGTATTATTATGTTCATTGATGATAATATCATGAAAAAATTCTAGCTAACAATAATATACCTACCAAAGATAAAGTCAAAACCATTGGGTTTCAATGACACACATCTTTTGGTTTGACAAATAATCAAAGGCTTATTTTCTCAAAATAATCTGATTACGTATCTATATTATTATGCCCCATTGGGATTCAATCAATAGACATAGAAACTACGTTGCGATGAAATCCGACAATGGATATATTCATTCAAAAAACTTGTCACAGTTCTAATTTTAGCGATCCACTAGTTGACTTTAGGCGCTTAAGCAATGTGACATTGAAAACGTCATTGTGAACGACTGTAGAATGATGTGTTAGTAAGGCAATGAAAATACTGTTACTTGGAATACAGATGTAAATGGATGTTCCAGAATAAAGACATAAAAATATAAAAATTAGAAAACTCAATCTTTCGTACATTACGTGAAGACATTACAGCGGAAACATACACATGTAAACATATAAACATATTTTACAGAATAACATATATTGTAAATTACACAATGGCTTAAACCACACAACATCTTATTCATTTATAAAAATAGTACAACTTAATAACTTATTAATCTCTAATAAAAAAAATTGCCCCGTAACAAAGTAACAATTATTGAAACAATATAACTGCCAAGGTTGAATTAGTAAATTAATTATATCTCTAGGCTCTACGCCAATCTTGTGCGTAACACTATTCATATATAGATGATACCAAATATTAGGAGCACATTATTTGTTTTTTATTTGGTCATTTATACGTTTTAGTGGATCGTTGTGTATGGTGTTTCTATTGTGAATTATGCTATTTCTTATTTTATGGAATGGCAACAAATTTGTTTTTGCGAGTAAAAACCTTGTGTTGAAAGCATCGTGAATCTTATTTTGATTGCGAAATTGTCACACACAATAGTAAATAAAAAACGAGAAATAATCAAGTGAACAACACTGTTTTTCTGTGGACCTATAAGCCGCCGGCCAAGTGGAGCTAATAAGAAGATTGCTCGCCATGGCCGGCCCGTCCGACGGCGATACCGACGGATGGGTCGAGTTATGCGAGCGTCAAGCTAAAGCCGCGGCTCAAGACTTCGCCAAGGCATGCATACAATTCATTCAGACCGGCGTCAATGACACCACAACCAGACCGCATGTATCGCATAAGGAATTCCTTAAGAAATTTGTCGAGTGCTTTTCAGAACATTTCGAAATTGAATTCAGCAAATTGAGAACTCATCATAAACTCCCCAACGGTACGCACACGGGTCACGACGACAGCGACTACTCCGAAGACACAGAATCGCCCAAAACTCAACATAAAACATTTTTCAGAAGATTATCATTCAAGGGGCTAAGACGCGGAAAAGGTTTATTTCACAAGCAGCATTCGGATGACGCAGAATTGTCTAATTTAAATAAAAACAAGACTAAATTAGCTAAGATTGTAGTAGAATGCAGAAAGGAAGGATCAGTTAATTATTTGACACCAGAAAGCTTGGAGCAACCTGGAGGTCCACAAAAATGGGAGAAATGTAGGTTAGCTTTAGTGAAAACTGTGGGAGGCTATATGTTAGAATTTTATTCACCACCCAAAGCCCAAAAGCCCCGTAGTGGAGTTTTTTGCTTTTTAATATCAGAAGCTCGGGAGACCACCGCTCTGGAAATGCCGGACCATGAAAATACATTTGTACTAAAGGTAAGTTTATTTTTATCTACTTGTAATATAAGGAATTGGTGATGCGCCTAGTGTTCCAAATTTCAAAAGCGACTGTGACCACTCACCATGACCTTGGCACCTAAATGTTTATGTTAACATGAGATTCTATTAACCGAAACCCATCTACATGAATAAATCTGTTTACATGCTGTTTTGAAATAAAAAACAATGAAATAAAACAATCTCAAGGTCGCCTATAAATCTCAAGTATTTACCCCAATAGCTAAAGTGCAATATTACATCTAGAAATAAAATGTAGAAAATAATTTGAATCTTCATGTTTATTAAATTCTATGCCATGTATTTATGTTATGACAAGTGACTAATTTATATACGTTCTAAATTAAATAATAAACAGGTATGACCTAAACATGACAAATATCAATCTTCTCTAAGATACACCCACAATATGAGCACTTATTTAATTATGTATGTGTAGGAATACTTTTTAACAGTATTATGCTATGCTGTAATAAATAGTTGTTAGTCTCAATTGTTTCACATATCTATTTGCAACAAATCAAGTTTAAAATCATATATCACGTTATGATTAGAGGGTGGTCACAGATAAATTGCTACTCTTAGGGATCAAGACCATCACACTTTTCCAATACACAAATTATTTTAACAATTGCAGTTTTCCTGTAGACACAGTCCTATTAGAGGTTATTTGCAAATAGGTGTCCATAGGTGGAAGCGGTCACTAGCGACTGCTGTCAGCTCATTCAGACAGAGGAGTAGGTATCTATGATACTTTCCTGGGTGAACCTGATAAATGATCCGTCACTTTTTAACCCCAACTTTAATTTTGTATCCCCCAATGTAAAATGTATCAATTGTGTATAGTGATACCCTTTTTTGGACCTGGATCTTGTCTACTTAAAGGGCTCCGGTTTGATTCTTGGTCGGGTGGATATCTGTTTTTGGGTGTAGATTTCTTACAGTATAATTGTCTTTTTGTGCGTAGTCCTGGTAACCTCAACAATAAAATCCTAGGACTCATTTAATTCTGTGGTTATACAATAATGTGCTAAATGTGTTTGTGTACTTAAGGCGGACAACAATATGGAGTACGTGATAGAGGCGGCGGACGTGGACGACATGAAGTCGTGGCTGGCCACCATCAAGTACTGCATGCGCTCGGCGCCCACGGCTCAGCCGCCGCCCGACGCGCTGCCCGGGCTGCCCGAGCCGGCGCCGCCCGACCTGCCGCCGCGCCGCGACCTGCCGCCCAGCGCCAGTAACGTGGACCTCGCCGCTGACACCCCGGACGACGCCGAATTGGGTTAGTTCAATTTTAAAACATAAATGAATGTTTGAAAAACTTTTCGTTTCCAAAGTTTCTGGCAACACTACTGCGTGCAAGTTATAAGTCATCTTCATTTTAAGTAGCTCTGTAAATATTTAATGGATGATCAGTGTTGACATACTTATAAGAGTGCAATTTGCACAACATCTGGAACACCTGGACTTCTGATCTCTGCTCAGGTCATAGCTGAAATCAATGATTATGATTATATAATAACGGAGCACAAGAAGTGCATTATTCGTAAACAAGAAATAAATAAAGTTATTAAAGTCAACATCAATAAATGGATTGCATTTCAACAGAATTCGGCACACATTACCTCATATATTTATTTGGCTAAACTTGTGTCATGCAACATGGTATTTTGAATTACTCCTTGTGGTTTTCCTTCTGAATTATAATGTAACAATACTAATGATACCATAAACATATATCATAGTGCAAAAGACTATTTTCTATGTTTTGTTTTTAAATTTGGTCAAAAAATCCTCTTTGTATGTTTGCCCTATGAATGACGTTAAACAATATTTTAATGACTTGAGCGTGAACATAACAAAATGCAGTGTTTGTTGCCATTTTATTTTCTTGCTCATCTCACGCTAGAGAAGTAAGAGCACTTAACAAGTTGCATTTACGATTTGATGACTCGTAACAAACCGTTAGGCACAGCGCTCACAGCGCCTTTTTGCAACGGTGATCTTTTGTCACATGTTGACTTTTGGGGGGGGGGGGGAAGGAAAAACTTGCAGTTGGTGTAACGAACCGTATGAAAAATGTATGAAAGATAATCAAAAATGTTGCGATACGCAGGCTCGATACCGGAGGAGTCGTGCGGGGCGCTGGCGCGCGTGTCGCTGGCGGAGTGGCCGTGGTTCCACGGCACGCTGGCGCGCTCGGCGGCCGCGGCGTGCGTGCTGGCGGGCGGCTCGGCGGCGCACGGCTGCTACCTCGTGCGACAGAGCGAGACACGCCGGGGGGAATTCGTGCTCACCTTCAACTTCCAGGTATCCCTTATTTTTGAACAATCTAATGATACGTGTGATTGTAAAACACATCAGGTTAATAAAAAACGAAAGCTGTACACTATGTGCTTTTCGGTCTGTGTGTTGTTAGAAGTTCATCGTAGACCTTTGCGCCCTCGATGTCGGTGTCCCTACTTATTTAATCCTATAATCGGCACGAATAGTGGAGAGCGGTGGAATGTACGTGTACTGTGTGGCAGGGGCGCGCGAAGCACCTGCGCATGACGCTGAGCGAGGCGGGGCAGTGCCGCGTGCAGCACCTGTGGTTCCCCAACGTGCACGAGATGCTGGAGCACTTCCGCGCGCACGCCATCCCGCTGGAGTCGGGCGGCACGGCCGACGTCACGCTCACCGAGTACGTGGTGTGCCAGGACGCCGGCCGCCAGCAAGTGAGCTTCGCACAGACTGTCCCCTAACCATCTCCCACCACCGCTCCCCTCCCCACACCACCACCCTCGCCACCCGGTCGCTTGCTTTCTATGTACAAAACACGGAAATCGTCCGACACTAATGTTGTACAGTGCTCTCGTCTCGCAACGATCCCGGGGGCTGGCTAATAACCTCGTGACCACTGATTGTCCTTTATATCGTTCAAAAGACAGGGTACGACACAGTTATATTAAAACGATTGGGGCACTTATTCCTTCCCTTTCACGGACGTCAAATAGAGATATGCACTGAAACGGCTTACCAAAATTGCGACACGCGTAATGCATCCCGTGTATATCTTATTGCCCCTAATAAAGTCGAATAAATTTTGACAAATGACCCCAAATAGGGGTAGACTTGTACGGGCGTACGGTGACCTTACTGATGGACGAATGCACTTGGTTTTTGAATGATAATGAAATACAATTTGTAGAATATCTTTGTGATATAAATGCAGATGTGAGGTGGATGAGTTCATTAATAAAATTACTTAGCTCCACAATGCTAATGTTTTTGCCACACGATTTGAGATTCTGAAAACTATGTATTAAATATGCGTAAATGAAAACAATGCTACTAAAAGTTACGTATTAATTTATACTGAAAACTGAAAAAGTCACCCTATTTTATCTGTGCTTCTATAATTGTCGTAGTTGGTGTACATTTTTAACCGACTTCAAAAAAAGGAGGAGGCTCTCTATTCGTCTGTATTTTTTTTTCCTAAAAAAATCCGCCTTTATCACATGTATTTTACATATTAATAAGTATGTCATTAAAAGTTCATAATGAAGATAACTACGGATTGGAACACAAATGGGATGTCAAATTCCAAAGACAATATTTTTTCTTTTATTTACTACACGCTGAGCTGTTCATGAAATAAAAAAGAAAAGATATATAAGATAATAATTACGATTGATATAGGCTCTCTACATTATCTCCTTTGGATTTTAAAAGATATTAAAACCGTGGGTAATGAACGCTTTGCCCAAAAAGACTTGTGCCAATTATTACAGCTCTGTAATATTAGATGGTATCGCGGGGTGGGGGGGAGATATCGAAGTGGGTGCCACCTTGTACAGGTATCACGAGATTATGAAGAAAATAGTATTCAGTTGAAAAATTTAGTGATCGCTAGATATAAGACAAGGTAATTAGCGAGTGAGCTATTTTAAAATTTTTAAACTTCATAGGAATGAAATAGATCCGTGGTGACTCCATAGAGGATGTCTCTGCAATCCTGCCCGACACCTTTCCCTCCTTCAGTTTCCGAGTAACCAGAGGCTTTGATTTCCCACCGATAACATATTGTCCAAAGAAAATTAATGTACTGCTACATTAGGCTCCCAGCGCAGTCACAGTGCTACGACTATTTTTATAATCTGTGTTATAAATAAAAAAATATTATATGATAATTGCATATTAATGATGAATTTATAACAATTTAATGACGATAAATATTTATTTGCGCTGTTAAATCGCAATAGAGGGAATGTTCGAGTGTTTAATTAGATGTTTATTACGTTGTTGGTGGTAGATATAGTAGGAGTTTAATGTCACTCTTGCCATTTCATTATGTGGTTGGTTTGCTCCACGTGTTCGTGTATGTATGTATGTATGTATGTCCTTTTGCTATTGGTGTTGTATTCTAGTTGAGTTATTTAAGCTTGTACATATTCTAGAATGCTCTGCAATCTTTGTATTAATTTAAGTTTTTCTTTCAAAGCTTTTTTTATTTCAAGAGACTTATGAAACATCAATTCGTGTCTATGCTTCAATGCCAATTTTTTCTTTTTTTTTTTTCTGTTGAACGATGAACAAAATGGAATTGTGCTCGCAGTGTCTTGAAATTTTGAAAGTCAACATTTTAAATTTCGCGCGGTCTATTACGAGTTTACATATATGACTCATATAATACATAATATACCCAATTTTACGCGTATAAATGATCAACGATGAGCGGTCTTATTTTAAAGAATATCATCTAGATGAGGCTCGTGTGTCAAACCCGTACTTAGTCTCAATCGGCAATACATCAAACTTGAGATTGTTAAATATTCTATGCACAGCTCTAACGTTTAATTTGAAATTGTCTATAAGAATTCAAATAGTAAATAATCAACCATCTCAAACCTCTGGGCTCCGTACGTTCAGAAATTTATCTCTTTGCAATCTTGTCTTTGAGTCAATTGGATTTTATATATTAGTTTGTGTCGTAATATTTATTTTTGTAATGTTTTGCTGTAAACATTTGACCGAATCTATTATTATCCATCACTGTTGCGTAAAAAACTCGATAATATTCGTGTTTCTTCTGTAACTCTATTCGCATTTGAAATGTGATGAATATACGACCGCGCGCAAGTAACTAACTCTAGTGTAAAGTAATGAACGACGCAATCTCATTTTCATTTTGAATTTCGAACGTTTTCAGGAGTAACGTTCCCTTGGGAATCGTTCATTTTGTTCTGTTTAACAAATTGTTATCATAGTTTTTAATGTATCCGTATACATATAAATATTAAGTATATATATATATATATATATATATATATATATAATTTAACATTGTAATGTTAATATTTTTTTGTACAAAACAAACTCATGTTCTCTGGAGCTTTAATCATATTTCTTGGTTGTAATTTTATTATTAAATCTTATTTAGTTGAATGGCTTAGTTTTTTTTTTTTTAATTTGCTGGTTTTTGTTTCTTTTTCGTTTTGTTTTGTTTTACCGCTTGCGTTTGCTGTTCGTATTGTGCCGTGATGCCGGTAAGTGTTCTTATTCTCTTTTACTTTCTCTCGGCGCTTTATAATAATAGATTAATATTTAACATCTTTTCTATTCTCATACGTAACATACAATCACACCGAATTGACAATTTTGCTCTAAAATGAACAAAGTGACCGTAGCGATGTTAGAGAATGTTTACTGAAGGAATGCTATTGAAAAAAAAAAAAAAAGTTCGCAAAACAGATTACGGTTCAACAAAACACAGTAATGCAGTGTGATAGAAAATTGCAATTAAATTGTATATTACAAAGTTTTGTATTATACTTAAATACTATTATTTTTTTCTATATCACGTATAATAATACGTGATAATCATGTATGATATGATATGATAATCGTGCATACATTTGTACGGTGTAGTATGAGATTTGATGCTAGGCTAAGGGTTAGTGGTCATTTGCTGATTAAGATATTTTGGGATATAGGAAAATTCATCCGCTTTGTATAGGTCCGTTTATAATGGATCGCTAGTAACTTTGAATGAAAAATAATTTGCCAACTGCCTACATAACTTTGAATGCGGCCTTCCTCACTTTGTACAGGAAAAATCGATTCCAAATAAGTTTGACCGCATTTGATTTAACAAAATCAAGCGAGCTACGAGCGTGAGTGAACTATGGAATGCTCGCGAAAAGTGAAACAAAAGTAGGCTTTATATTGATGTTGCCTCACTCTCGACTGACTAGCACTCGATTGTGTTGATAATATCCGTAGTAGCTACCTACTGACATTCTCCAATAGGATTACTTGTACTCATCAATGATACTATCGACTGTAATAAAATGTTTATGATATCGTTATTGCGATTAGTTTCAAGGTCAACCATCGACAGTCAGGCGACCATAATGTACTTTATAAACTAAAGAGCGGCGCAGTTAACGCGGCGTGGCGTGGTGTTGCAGCTGGCCGTGTCGCACGGCAGCGACGTGCGCATGCGCCGCGCCGAGCTCGAGGCGCTGCTGCAGGCCAGCGCCGCGCCGCACGACGTGCGCGCCGTCGACAACCAGTACGTGCTCTGCAACATCCGCCCCGCCGCGCCGCCGCCCGCCGCGCCGCCCGCCGCGCCGCCCTCCGCGCCGCCCGCGCCGCCGCCGCCCACCTAGCTCGCCCGGCAAGTAAAGGCACAGTGTCACCGGAGGACGAGTGTCCTCGACTTCACTTCACGCGATGTAACGTTGTCCGGTTTGCTAACATTACCCGGTTACGTGTGTCGCGGGATAGGATGTGCTCGCCTAATATCACCCTAGAAATAATTATACCCACTATTGTACACAATTCGTTAGACTCTCTTTTCGATACGGTAGAAGTCAACCGATGCGCTCTTGGAAACTTGGAACTAATGGAACAATAAATGTGTCGGAGAAAAGCGACAAACGCTAATTATATCGGGGGATGTTAACTCTGCCCTTGGACGACAGAATCGTGTCCAGCAATGGGCAGCATGTATCAGTGACGTCGAATAATTCGTTTGTAGCTAATTATGACCGGATCCACATACAGTAAATAAAATGTCTATGTAATTTACCCAATTAGCTGTCGATAACAGGAAATATTGTTAATTTTTCTTATCTAATAAATTATGGCATCCAAAATTGTAATTAGCAAACGGAAAAAATTGAACAATTGAGTAGCATGTTCAGTGACCGCTGACTGACGTACAGAGAGACTGCGAATATTATTTTGACGTCACATAACGCCGCTTCAACATATATATCACATATATATCACTTTGTACCTATGAACAGGGATGTGGTTTCCATAATTTAAACGTGTTTCAAGTATTGTCACATCATTCAAATCATTCATTCGAATGAACAAATCGTTTGAATGAATGAATGATTTGCATTTGGAATGTTGTCGTTCGCTAATTTTTCAATTTACCGACAATAAATATGAACGTGTTTAGAAACAATAATTTTGAAGTAACCACAGTTGGTACTGTTAGGTTCTCGTTGTTATGTCGGTATACCTGTAATAATTGTGTATGCGCTCGTTACCACTAAAAATATCAATCACTCTAAACATGAATGAAAATATCGTGAGAAAACCCACATTCCATGGAATTTTTATTCATTTTTTCAACAATATTATTGTTCCACTGTCGGCCCACTGGCCGCGTGCGCAGGTGTGCCGGTTTCCTCATCACGTTTTCCTTCACCGTTATAACGAGCTGTATTTGATTTTTAGCGTTTAAAACAGTTCGCATTGGCGGGCGCTCGTTTGGACCGGAGACGCGTGCCTAACGATGAAACAATGAAATGGTCGATTTACGTAATCGACTTGGCAGATATCGTTGTATTGTGTATTAAAAATAATATGTAGAACGAGGAGCCGCGTACTCGTGTACGTTTGCTCGTATATTTTACCGACGCGTATTCGAAATCATTAGTCAGTATTCCGTCATCATTTCCCATCGACCAATGTGACACAATAGACGACAGTATCTGACAACGGCATAGTTGTAAGTTTGGTTGTAACTGTAAGTCGTCAGATGTACTGCGGCGCCTCGTAACCCTTTGGCGGCGAGCGCGCGACGGTCTTCATCTTAAATCGAAATTACGTGTATATAGCATTTACTTTATATAACAATTACGTAACTTATTTTAGATGTAATCACACTCTAGTTATAATTTACAACTGGACGATGTTTGAGGAATATTTGTATACGTTATTGAGATTAGTTCGATTGTTTTGGCCACTCGTGTCAACGATGCTACGTGTGGGTAGTTACTCATTTTTTTTTTATAAATCTATCATGTAATGCTCATGCCGGTAGCGTAAGGTAGTTCATATGAATGTGGAATGTTGACGCGTTGAATGGCAGATGTTTTTTGTTATGTTTCTCGTTCGAGCCTTGCGCTGCGTCGGGCGGTCGACAGTTTCTGGGCCCGCGTGGGGCGGCACGTGACCGCGTGCTGAAGGACACTTGAATCGTTTTAATGAAACCTCGCGCAGAATTACATTCAAATAAAAAAAACAGAGCGAGTCTTGAGTAGTGTTGCCGATCGATAGTGGACTATCGATATTCTATCGATAGTAGTCCGATAGAAGCGCTATCGATATTTTATCGATTAACTCGATAGTATCTACAGTATCGATGGTTCAAAAGGATACAATACTATCGGACAAATGCCATACTATCGATACTATCGATAGTATCTTGTCTCCCCGTCAGAAAGGTATCGATCCTATCGATAGTGTCAATATTAATAAACTTCTAGGAAACAATAGTATCGACAGTATCGATACTACCGATTGTTGTGAACTATCGATTGCATGCTAATTTGCGATATAATATCAATAGTATTGCCCTAAGCCGATTATATTGTATTCTTCTAAACTATCGGTGGCACGGGCTTTACAAGATTAAAACTATCGATAGTTTGGCAACACTAGTCTTGAGAACTGCCGGCAGAAGTGAATTGTTATGAATGGTTACGTTTTGCCCAACGTCGTATAAATGGCGCGCATTTCACTTATCATTCTAGAGCACGTTATATCATGTCGTCTCCATACTAGGGATGTGAGATTAGTGGAAAAGAATCGATTAAATAAAAATCGATTATTTTTTAATATCCCTACTCCATACCTCCATAAGTATTACTCCGCAATGCACTAGCGTCGCTCATATGTTTTCCCACGCGGGGCCTAACGTGTCAACCGATAGAGACAAGTATCAATATGGTGCGACGTAACACAAGCTGCGAACCGCTAGTTGTATAGACGATTGTTACTCGAACGACTTCATCGATAAAGCGAGAGCTGAAATGTTTAATGTTACACATGAAATATTAATGGTGTCTATTTAATGAATTGATCATATTAGAGAATTATCAGGAAACGAAGTTTCTATGAAAATTGGACTATTTATTGTCTAGTCATGCTGTACATAGGATACAGGGGTTTAGCATATTTATTGAATCCGGTTTTGGATAAATTTGTAGTATTACTTATCACTCGTACGTGTAATTAGGGATAGTTAAGCGGGGTTTACATAGCGAGACTAGTGGGCGTGGCGACCCGTTAGCCGCGACGGTCACCGTGAGGGACAGATAGAGAATAGAGAAGAGAGTTAACCGTCTGAACCTCTGAACTCGGCAAGAGATTATCGGACATATCTCGATGCAAGAATACTAGATGTAATACTTTTGATGATATCATCATCATCATACCGTCACGTCAGGTCCCCGACTGGGTAGACTTTTGATGATAATTTTCAAATATTCCCAATTCCTTTAAAATTCACTGACACTTTCGTAACGACACGTAACGTTTGTGGCCGTCGATGAAAATGTATCGATAATTGTATTAACTAAATATACACGTTGTTGGAATTGATTATTATTAATGTATGTAGGTATAGGCGTGTGTAACCCTAGTCCTGCAATAATACTGAGGGACATTTTTTCTAAGGACGAACTTTTGTAAATGACATTTGTCATTGTGAAAATTAAATATTTGTTGAATGTTAAATTAGAAATTGGTCGGTCGCAGACCCACGCGCCGTTGCGGCGTTCGGTCGGAGGAAGTCGACAAGTGACTTAGGAAGGTGTTAATTTATTATTGTATAGTCATAACTTGTATAGATGTCGTGTATTGTAAGTTCATTAAAAAAAAAATATTTATTGTTCAACATAACAACGGTTTGGACTAATTCTTAAACGAGGCACAGTAGATCCGGTGTACATTAATTTGAAATGTTTCGAAGCTTTCAATGTTCATTCGAACCGAAATATTGTGTATTCAAAATCTATTTAATCGATTCGGCTGCATGTAACATTTGCCCGATCGGATCAAAGTATGCGTGTCTTAATCGTATGCAAATTCAAATTCAAATCGTTTTATTCATCATAAGGTACATACATACACTCGATGAAGGTCATGTTTTAGTCATCTTAATTACTTCGGCTTTGTGCGCCCCTCAGACCGGACCGATTTTGATGTTTTTTTTTGCGTCTGTTCAAGGGGACTCGAGAATGGTTTGGATTCACAATTTGGTCCACTGGAAAATGTTTTTTTAATTAGTTTTTAATTTGTAAGTAGTTTTTGATTTTAGAATGTTTCACATTGGATCCGATAGACTGCGCTACCATCGCATTGTCAAATATTAATTACCTGTCAAACATAATATGACGTACGTCCCGTCAAATAAGATTGAAATCGGTTCAGATCGGTATAACTAAACTTTATTGTGAGGCTGTACGAAGTTCGCGGGGACAGCTTTTATATATATACAAACTGAGGCGTCCATAGCTACTTAGTGCTTGTTAAGGTCTATGCGTTGATCGGATCGGGAAAATGTTTTTTTTTTTTTAAATTTAATAGCCATGGTCCTGATGTTAAGTGAAGATGCAGCCTATGATGTAGCTCGCTTGCCTAATAAATGGCTTTATTCAGTTATGTTTTGAAAAGAGCTGCTATGTGGATGTAGCTCAATATGATCATACTAAGGACTTGTTACAATGATTGACGAGTCAATAAATCGTATCCCCCCCCCCCCGCGCTAGTCACTCTGCACTTGTAAAAAGGACAATTTTTCTAATTTCATTGAAGTTTATGTAAACATTCCTTATTTAAGACGTATTTGATATTTTTTTTTATTGACGAAATATAGACATATTTTTTATTTTGCTATTTTCACTGTAGTGGAATTCCCCCTTCACTTATTGGTAATTAGATAAAATGAAAAGATGTAATTGTTTGGTACTTCATATAACATTTGATAGGTACACTATTTACAATAAAAATAATACCATCACGCCAGGTTCCCAACGGGGTAGGCAGAAAGCACTGAGTGCCTAATATCTCTGTCCTTACCAACCTTTTGGTACTAGTATTATTATTTACAATAATCAGTCATCAAGTAAAGGCACAATAGTGAACTCTGAAAACATTTGTCTCTGGTCCTCCTTCTCCAACTTTAACTGCAGCAGGAGAAGACCGTTAGAGCTGCACCTCAACACCACCTAGAATGGAAAACAATTACTTAAAATTACTAGACAGAATATTTAATGATTTCTTTTTTTGTGTGTCTAGTAACTGGTGCCTAAGTATTTAATGTCATATATTCATACATAACTGACTGGCCTGTAAGTCTCTGAACGTTGAGCTCAGGGTCGTGGGTATGGTTCTCGCCAAGACAAATATATTTGTGGTTACCTTTGAGGAAATGGCGAGTGCCTTCATAATTAGCCTGATGTGATACAGCTGGTACTTCAGTGTGACCGGCTGCTCGCAGCTGAAGCTCTGAACCATTTCTGATGATTTCGGCACATCGATGCACGACCTATCCTGCAATCAACATTTGGATACAGAAATTCATACTCAAATGAACACTGAATTGCATAAATAGACAACCTTTTTAAGCAGGAAAACCTATTAAACAATAATTAATCACAAATATTTTATACAATTCAAATTTTTAAACAAAACCAAACTAGTCATTATAACAACCTGCATGCCGTATGTGACGATACTGAAATGAGGGTGCAGCGGTGACAGGTTGAGGTCTATCATGTCGCAGGAGCGCTCCAGGTCCGCCAACAGGCCGAGGAAGGCGGGCGCCTTCAGCACCAGCTTGGCCACGTCCTCGGCCTCCTCGTCGCGCAGATCCAGCGCCGAGTCCGCGGTTTGCGTCGCGATCTCGCAATCCGTCATCACGTTGTTAACGGACTGCGGCTGCAAACTGAAGTCACACACTTCAGCACCGTGGAACATGGGGTTCTTCAAACGCAGAAGTTTCGTTGAAGTCACACACTTCAGCACCGTGGAACATGGGGTTCTTCAAACGCAGAAGTTCCGTTCAGGGCAGGCAACACATTGGCAGCCCCCCTGGTGTTGCAGGTGACCATAGGCGACGGTGACCATTTACTGTCAGGTGGACCGTCTGTTTGTTTGCATGATTTTTTAAAATAAAATAGTCATTGATTGGACAGTGAGTGACTTGGGCTTGCAAGCTGTATAGAATAAAAATCTAAACTGCAGGCTTTCATTTATCAAGATATATATTAGAATGAAAATTTTCATAAAATGTCAGATTGATTTAGGAAATTATGAAAAAAAACATTTACACCAATAGTAACGGTGAACCCTCACTCCTGTAGTACATCTTCAAGCTGGACTCCTCGCCCGATCCAAATATATTGAGGCATTCTGCTAGAACAGCAATGCTAATCTGAAATAATTTCATAAATGCATATGTATTCAAGGACATTTAAAACACATCACTAAGTGTATGTTATGTATCTTATAATTAATAAAACAATTTGAATTTGAAATATGGGAAATCGGGAGCATACTTCACTACACTGTTGAATATATGATTGGTGATATTGATGACTCTGGTTAACAGCCGATTACTCAATTTAAAATAAATACAGACGAATTAAGAACCTCCTCCTTTTTTTGAAGTCGGTTAACAAGGTTTGGCTACTGTTACATGACAGCAATAACTAGGATTTTAGCAATTTTACATCACTCTACTGACAGAGGCAATCTGTTTCAGTTGTTTCATGAGCATTTTTGGTCACCCAGTGCTGATTGCAAAAAGAGCATGGCAGGCAATAACCTTCATAGTGGAAAGACATCTAGCCTTCTGATAGTTTTCCCACACATTACCTTAAACATGACATCAACGTCCTCTCTGACATGGTACTCGGTGAAGTTGTCAGCGGGCACATATGCAGACGCCTGGACACACTTACCCTCTTCGACTGTCAGTTTCAACCCCTCGCTCATTGCACAGAATATTGCTGACTGGAATAAAAAAAGAATCTTTTTGCAAAAATACTTTTTTTACCATCATTTACTCATTCTTTATACAAACTTTCAAATTGTAGTGTCTAGAAATAATGCTTTAATATAAACGGAATTGTAACAATTAAAATTATAATTATTAATTACACATAGGAAAACAAAAAATATTAATTAATTAATAAGCAACTTGAGTGTATTCTTTGCACATTTATCTTCACCCAACCTTCCACACTTTACTCGTCCATCATTATCTTTTCTGAAGGATTGTTTTATGTAGCCATTTGTACTTTTGCCTGAAACCTTTTTCTACCCTTTCGAATTGCAATAGTGGGAGAGACCCTTGGTCAGTAGTAAGAGATAAGAAGCATTAAGCATAGATGTCTTTTACGGGTTTGAACCTTATGGGTTTCAATGAAATACCTTAAAGAATGTCATAATTGAAATACATACAATATACAATACTAACCTCTTGGAACTGAATAGCTTTCAACAAACTGCACAGTGTCTTTCCTGAGCTCATCGATGCTGTGAAGTAATACTGTGATGTCTCTTCATCCATTCTGGACTTGAGTTTCAAACATTGAACACACTAGCATACAATATTGCTCTCTGGTCACTTGATGGTCCACAGTTTTTCCTAATATTAAAGCTATTCGTCCTGCCAGTACGTGTTTGCATGTAAGTTGCGACTTAGCAGCCACTACTTGATGTTTGAATGCTAGACATGAGCAATAATTTAAACGGGGAAAAACTCTATAACAACGATCGTTTTCACCCTTGATTTCAATTAGCATTCGTGATAACTTTACAACAGAGTACGTTTCAAGCAAAGGATACTTTTCAAGGATATTTAGCGCTCGTGATAAAACCGCTCCGAACACAGAATGAAGTGCTAGCAAATCTTCATCTGAAACTAACAATATGAAAGCGTTATTAATAATTATGTCAGTAATATTTCAGAATCAATTTTAATAATCTTACATTCTTTATTATTGGAACTTGTCATCCGTTTTTCGATGTTGAGTAAAAGATTTTCGGCGATAGTTATTATTTTAGAACTTTGTGAATTCTCACCACTGTACATTCTTCATAATATCACACTGGTAAGTAATAGACTATATTTTATTTGAAATATCTGAATAGAATATGTTTAACCGTATGCACTATGCAAGGAATGCTCAAAGTTCATACTTCATTTGTTTGAAGGAAATATTTTACCGCCAAGAATGGCGAAGCACAATATTTTTAAATGTAGGTATTTGTAAGCTCGGATTCCATTGTTTCCATTCAACATTCGTTTATTAATTAAGCATGTAGCACAAATTCAAATGTAACTATGTACAATATTCTGAAACTTTCAAGATAATATATTGCCGACAATAATTGTGACGAGTGGACATTTATTTTATTGGTTTTGAACAATCCGGACTCTTACCTTATATCATACGATTAATTTATATTAATTAATGGTTTTTTGTTTTATTAGCAAAAAAGACAGAATTCAAATTACTTTTTATTCATAAGCTGTTTCACAGAGAAATGTCACATACTTGACAGTTGACAGTCCGAACAAAATACTGTAATAATAATTTGTTTCTAGAGAAATTGTAACTGTAAACAACGAGAAATCCATTTATTGCCTTTTATAATTACTTCAAAACTATAACTTAGTTTACAAAAACAATCATGTCTACTTCAAGCTCTTCATGGGAAGGTAAGAACTTATTTCACAGTAATTTTTGAGAGATTTATGCGTATGACGTTGCATCTAGAGAAGTAGTTGGTAGACTTCAGTAACCGGGTGGTAAACTACTGTTTTTAGGAATTAAACCCTTAGAAATAATAAATCGGTCTCATAAATCTAGAAATGCAATTAAACAATACAAACTTTTAATCTACTCTGCCTAATAATAATATCGTATATTGTTTTTGTTTATCTCATCATACAAATAAACATGAATTGTAATTCTAATGATAAATTGTCTTTTAAACATCAAGCACGACAATCTTTGAAAAACGTACACACTGTATAACTGTTAGCACTTACAATTAATGTTTAACTTTTTTGGATTTCCAGAGCTAAGAAAACAAGCTCGTCATCTAGAAAACGATATAGACGTGAAATTAGTGGCTTTTAGCAAACTGGGAGTCAGCAGCGCAACTGCCGGTTTAAACTCCGAGAGTGTGCCACTCATCAATAGTGATGATATGTTTGACACAATGTCAATGGAATTGCAACAACTGCTTAATAAGGCAAGTACAACCATATTTTTCAACTATTATGCACCCAGTGCTAGTGCCAATTGCTAGACTTCATCAAGTAAGACCATTCCACTCTTGTAATTTTTCAACCTTTTATTATTATTTACCAATAGACCATAAATCTTAGCTGATAATGACAATATTTAATACAAATAAACTTCCACTTAGTAAAAGAGCAAAATGTACATTTACACGCTCACCTGTTTACGCTCCTGTTACTGTCTAGTACGCATGTGGTTTGATCACAAATGAACTGTGAAGTAAAGATGGTTATTCAAATTATATTTAAGGTCAAGTCAGGCTACTATTTGTTGGAAAATTTTGATGCTAAATGAGCCAATGTACATTTAGCTCTATCAGTATTTAGACGGATTTTATTTGATTTACAATGTGTTAGTGAAAATGAATAATATATTGAATATTTCGACCCTTTTGGCTCCCACATACAATGAGTTAGTATTGTGGCTTAGTTATGTGGTGTGTGAATGTTTTGTTTAATATGCTTAATTGCAGAGGAAAGTGTACAAATACAATTTCCATGTGGTAAATTTAATGTCACTGGTACCAGTCATTAGTGTATGTATAAAAAGATTGTTTTTTCCTTTCTAGCTGTCATCAATTAATGACAATATGGCAGATTTGGCACCAAGTGGAACCGCTACAATGCACACCATAAAGAGACACAGGGAAATACTTATGGTAATTGGAGTTATTTTGTATTCACATGTAGTTGAATTTTGACCTTAGGGTATTTGATAAAAATCTATATTATATCATTGTTAACAACATTTTGATGTGCGTCAATAATCAAATGCCGTACAGGACTATCAGCAGGAGTTCTCTAAGACGTCAGCGCGCGTGAGCGCACGGCGAGAACGCGAGGAGCTGCTGCGAGGTGGCAGTCCACCGCCCACCGCCGCTGCGGGGCTCAGCCGCCGCGACCAATACGCCAAGGAGGCCAATCATTTGCACAGGTTATCCTCATTTACGATATGAACAAGTAGCTGTTACCTGCATGTTGTTCACGCATCATACCATTCTTGTGTCCATAACGCTATGTGTAGTGCCTATTTAACAAAAACGTATTTTCCTATCAAAATTCGATATTTTTCCACCTAAAAGAGTAGCCTATATCACTGTCCATACCAAAAATCACATTGAGCTGTTGCTTCGTTTTGATGTGAAAGAAGGACTAAGAAACTAACAAATACACTTTTGCATTTACAATATTAGTATGGAGACGTACTAACATTACCTGAGACCACTCTGGTCTTGCTGAATACTTGTCAATTATAACAAAGCTGTTTTCTCAAAGCCTACGATTTCTTGATATCGATAATAAATCTTGATTGGTCAAAACAACAGTGCAAGATTTTCAATTACTGTTGGTACGTTACACAAACTTGTTGTAAACTTAATTATATACATACAATTTCTATATTTTCTATACTACATCTTAATTCTAAAATTCTGTTTTTCAGTTCACATATTCTAGTGGACGAACAAATAAATATAGCGATGGAGGCGCGCGAACACCTCACATCACAGAGACAAACGTTCAAGAGAATGCAGACGAGGTTCAATGACATCACTAACAGGTACAGTTACTCTCCGAAGACCCTACTGCGGCCAGCTTTCGACTCTCTTTATGTAGTTTATTCCAGAAAGGAAACCCACTCTATGGACGGAGATACAGTCTCGACAATTATGTATTGTTTATAAATTTAACATTTATTTTGCCAACAAACAAATCAAACCAGTAATACTAATTAAGTCTTATATATACAAAAATTATATTCAGGAACATCTACAATACTAAAAGAACTTCGGTAACCTCTCTTTTTTTTTTAGAATCACACTTTCGGTTTTCTATGATAAACAGGACATGTTATCGAAAGCAAATCCACAATATAGACTGTTTGTTTTGATTTTGCAGATTTCCAATGCTGAACAGCCTAATATACCGCATTAACGCCCGCAAGCGACGCGATTCCCTCATACTCGGCCTGGTCGTAGCCGTCTGCACTTTCTTAATGTTGCTGTATGCTTTCCACTGAGACTTATAACTGCAATTTCTTATTACAGAATTATATTATATATAGTACTACGTTTGTAAACCCCTGAACTAGTCGAGGGTTAAATATAACATTAGGTCTAATGTTTAAAAACGTTTAAATGCATTTTATTATTATGATAAATCTATTGACTTCGATCGTGTGCGTTATTAGTTAGAGCAAATGTATTTTATTAACAAAAAATATGTTTATATGATGGTTCAGGTTCCTTGAAACTTGTGTTTCTGTTTACCGGAACATTGGTGAATCATTTGGCATATAAAAGATAGATCACATTATACATTGAATAATGAACGCCTGATGGTAAATCATAATGTGAGATATTTTTTTATTAATCATTCCTGTAAAACTTTATCAAATAGTTTCTATGTTGTGTAAATTTAATTTGGTATGAAATAAGATTTGCATTTGCGACCAAATGTTAACTGCACTTATAAATGCACAGTGTTAGACCGCAATAACAATCAGATGTAGCATAGTCCTAGTAGCTCTAATGTTTAAGTAATATGTAAATAATTGTCTTTTGAACTGTTGTTGTACTAAATAAAATTATTTATTTTGATAGTTCTTTTGTTTTTAAAATGTTTTTTCTTTATTTGAACTGGCTAACAAACATGAAAATACTGGATGTAAGGTAAACAATGCAGACCTGAAACAATCATGTTTAATTTCTTACAGGACTGGTATACTGCCTCTGCCCAAAGACGATACAAATGTAAAAACATACCTTAGCAAAATGTCATTATTTTAAACTGCACAAAATACCATCATTGTATTAAAGTGAAGTCTTATAGTATTATGTCATAAACCAAACAATGTTGACATAAAATCATTATTGAAAAAAGTAAGCCACAATAGCAATGTGTGAGATACTACTACGACGTATAAAAAACATTATTTACATTCTAGTTTTTGATACTACATTCAGGTTCCGACAATTGTTGTACTGAACACATTGTGTATAGCTTCTCTGTGGTACTTGAGCGTTCCCCTCTGTGTAAATCGCCGCTTGCACAGTTCACATTCATAAGGTTTCTCTCCAGTGTGCGTACGTATGTGTTTCTCTAAGTCGGCATTGGATGCAAACTTTTTTGTACATCCATCTACGGTGCATTCAATTGATTTGTTATGATTACGGTTGTGACAATACAACTGTTTCCACTTAAAAAAAACCTTGGCACAGGCCTGTAAGAAATTTTTATTATGTTAATTATATTATAAACAGTACGAAAGCAACTTGGAAAATCATAAATAATATGATAAGATATCCCAAATGAAAACATTGAAATTATTAAAGTAAGAAACGAAACCGTTTCGGATTGTAACGAAATTGCTGGAGTTTTTAATACTTTTTTTATTCACTTTTCCACATGAAATGTACATATAAAGTAGGTGCTCACTATGAAGATAACTTTTTTGGATGCACAAGAATGACTAAACACGTCTATTGAATTTAGTTAACATCAGTAATTATTATGCTCACATCACATCTATAAAGTAAATCAGACTGTTTAATGGCCAGTTTGCTTTTCACCCTTTGTGGCGTAACGTGCTTTGAAATTGCTGGTGTGCTCGAGGTATCCTGTAAAATAAATCACGACATTTATAGATGTTCTAAAACAAATACATAATATGCAAACAAAATATACACTGTGTCATGTCCTGTTAATATTAAACAGTAAAAAAATAAATGTTCTGTTGTTTGATGTAACTTAAAATGACATCATATCAATCCACTTTTTGAAATTGTGTAAACAAACTGTCTCTGATCTTAATCTGCTGACCAAATCCATTCCCCGCTACTCCTCCAGTTCTGTCCATCATAGCCTTGTCCAGAAATACTGATTACTTAAATGAATATGAATCTCTAACTATACTCATGAATGTGATTAGTCTGATATTTACGAAATATAAACATCATACCTTAATTTGAGACGATGGAAACAAATCATTCTTCACAACAGTTTCTGGAATGGTGGGTACTTTGCTATTGCTGGTGCGACGAGAGGCTATTGGGAATCTGAGGGGATCTTGAACCGACAAAAAGGCACTCCTCCCAATGGCTACTGGATTGCTGGGAGCTTCGTTGTCACTATTACAAGAGTCTTCATCCACATTCTCTGTTTTAATAACATAACTTTCATTGTATTCATCGGACGATATTATTATATCACGTTTGCTAAAATCTAATTTTAAGGATTTATCTGCTGTGAATACCTAAAAGTGTGAATAGGAATTAGGTACAAAACTTTACGAAGCTGAAACAATTACAAAAAATATCTTGAAAAAAATTTATAAAGTATAAATTTCAAACTGTAATAATAAATCATAGGATACTGACGGACTATTGTAATAACTAAAATTATTACTTGATAAAATTACATTTGTTCAAATTTCAAAACAGAGTTTCCAAACATGTAAATTTGCTTGCATGTTTATAGAACTTCAAGTATATAACTCGATGCAAGCTAAACTTGAGTTGTATGCAGGTTTTTTAACTAATTCACAAATCGTTTTCAATTTACCTTTTCTACTATTGGATGCTTAGTTGGTGGTTTTGATGAAACATATTCTAGTGTTCTCATATGCAAATCATTTTTGATGGTTAATTCCCTTAGTTTCTTTGCACTATTTATAACTGCCGAACATTCCCTACATATCGTTTGTGGCAAGTTTTCAGATGAAGATAGCTGAAAGATACAAGCAATTATTTTAGTTTTTGGAGAAGACCAATATAGCAATCCATTTTTATATAATAAGATATGTTTACTTACATTGACACCTGTGATTTCATAAATTACGAGCACCAAATCATTGATCTTGAATATGTTGAATATTCCCGGGGTTTGTAAACATAATCTACATAAATCTGATAAACAAGGAGCATCGCCACCTCCACCCATCCTATCAAAATATAATATTAGACATAACAGTGTCAGAAACAATAAGTACTCGGAACATTGAAATGTTATGTGTGTGTTTTGAAGTGTTTGAAAAAAGTGGTGTTAATTTATAAACATAAAAAATGTACCAAACATGGATTTTTCCACATAGATTCGTTCACAATACTTTCCTCAAGTAGGTGTATTGCATTAATGAAAGAGACTGCAATTTCACATGGACGGAAATACAGCTTTTCAAGAACTAAATAGGTTTCTTCTAATCTGTATAAAAAACAACTAACTATTGTAGCGATGCATAAACGCCATTGGACGGGTTTTCATAATATTGTTTTTATTTAGTTGTACAAGAAACGATTTTACAATGTTCATCATTTCAAAATATCCCTTTGAAACAGCATTTCAGGTTATGATGTCAACATTTGAAATTGATCTGCAAGTCTCGAGAAAGTTGTATCATCTCTTTCAGTATTACTCTGCAATTTATTCTCTTCTAGGAGTTTATTGTCAATGTTTGCCTCTTTGTTATTGTCATGCACATTTAGAAGGAAAGAAACCAGGTTTTACAACTATTTTATTAACAAGACTCCTAAGATGATGATATCACATGTAATTAATTTATGCGTGTAGTTAAAATAATTAATTAATTAATCACTCGGTGCTTTCTGCCTACCCCGTTAGGGACCTGCCGTGACGGTATATTGTTGTTTTTTCGGCCGTTAAAACAAAAACAAGAAATTTGAAATTATCAGACATACGCAAATATAACCTGTAAACATTACACTCGACTACTAATTATTTGCAAATGTTTGACTATTGACAAAAGTAAATGTTGAGTACTTACATCGAAATGGTCTTGGCATCAGTAAATCGGTGAAGTTACAGACATACCATCGCACTTCTGTCCTGCAATGTCAAACCATTATATTCGTGTCTGATTTCGTGTTATAAGGGATAATTTACTTGGAATAGTTACAGAAGTATTCCAGCATCGAGGCACTGCATACCAACGATATTTTTTTGTTAGATTATGATCCCCCACCTTAAGAAAGCTTACAAACACCAAAACTGCTTCCGATTTACACTAGCTTGTTCTTTTGTTTGTTTATTTACCCACAAATAACGTAGCGCGGTAGCGGTAGGAGTTAGGAGACATGACGTTGACGTACCGTTTACGCGCCAATTTTAAACAAATAACGTCTGTACATACTTTTAGATTAGTTAGTACCTTATTTTTTTTATATTTAAGTACACACAGTGACAACAAAAATACTTTTTTTACTATTTTTATTTTGAATAAGTATAATGTCCACTACGAATCATCTACACACATTCTCAAAAGTTGTCCGATGGTTTATTGAAAATTATTTTCACTTGTATATATCATCCGAATGAATGAACTATAGGCTCAAATAGGCTGGTAAGTTCGTTGGTGACACAGTTTTCTCATAGGCCATGGTTGACGGAGGATAGGTAACAATAAATAACCAAACCAAAACCAAAATAGGTATAGCAGTTGTAATTCCCCCGGTACACAACATGTTCTACAACCTCTAAAAGTATGCTATTTGTAAGTGTCTATTTAACTAGGTATTTTTCTTTAAAAAACACCCAATTTTAAAGTAAACATCATTGGAAAATTAAAATAGATTAATACTAGCTAACGCATTCAAGAAATATCATCTGTCGAGAATATAAAGATAATTGATAAATTAATAGCACAATATACCCGTAATGTGTCATTGTAGCGTCAAAATAGACACATGGCACATGCGAAGGTTCCAAATTATTTCTTCGTATTAAAATTTGAGATAGGTATACACAGCTCGTGAGGAATATTCTGATGCTACTGAGCCATGCGATATATTAATTTAAATATATGGCGGAACTGACTTTTTTACTGTTCTATTCAAAACCAGAACAACACAAAGAACATAGACTCTGATAGTGCAGGTCGAAGGAAATAGGAAATTTATTCCAAAGTCAGCTGGGGACTGTAAAGATTAAGGTAATAAGCTAAAATTGACAATGTAAATAAATATTGATTTAATTTACATTTAAAATGGCAAAGAATATGCAGATGTCGTATTACTAGTGAGTGCTCATTGAGTTTTTTCAGACACCGTTCTTTCAGAAACTAAACAAGCCAAACTGTAGGTAGGTACTTGGCTTGTCTTGGAAAATTTACAGAATTAGGTAATTAAAGATTAAAGTAATTAAGTAAATTAACAGATTTTCAAACCAATAACCGTCACTTCTGAACAGTACAATCGAACAAACCGAACAAAATTCATAATATCTAAATTAATTTGTTTTAATGGCCTGTGTTGCTAATGACAAAAGACAAAAAAAGTCTCAAAACTTTTGAACAATGGTACCCAAACAGTTACTGAAAAGTTATAATGAAATAGCATTAACAAGGTACGAGTCCATGAAACACTGTTTCGCAATGTTTGTCTCCCGTATCCAAGGCGACAGTGCCAACGCCTTGGCCAGCGGATCGATTGCAACAAGCGTTGATGATGCGATTTCCTTATTTGAAAATTCGAACAATTTCTCAACATTGGAAATATCGATCGATATTATCAAGACAAGAGAATACGAAATGTTTATTTGCACAAATATTTAAATATTTTGCAAAATTTTAAAGGTCCATCCATATTTTACCATAAACGGTATATGCATTGTACACCGCTAATTAACGCTAATCTAAACTAAAATTACCACATTGACTTTATATTAAAATCATCGCAAAACTCAATACCCGTATTGCACATTTATATCATTTTCGACATTATAATCGTTAGAAACAACCAATAAGTACAACAATTCTCGAGAAATTAATTTAGAAAGTGGGCAGTTGATTAATTTTTTTCGTCCTCTTTAGGTGATAGAAAAAATGTGTCTCTATACAGGAAGATGTCACACCGATTAGCTTCTAAATAAAGTATGTTGGTATATTTAAGGTTATATCACAGAGCAATTAAATGTTCAATTTCGATCTTTAATAAACCAATCAATCAATATTCTGATAATAACTATGTTATCTACGTTCATCATGATATTTAAAAAACACTTTTAATATTAGGGAATGATATTGGAATATAGAACTCTTTCAGTCCGTCATCATCATCATCATCTTGACCCATGGATGTCCACTACTGGACATAGACAACCATCGCCAGAACTGACGGCCCTTTCCTTTCCTTCAATCCTCAGCAGTTTCACAATGCCTGTCTATATCTGTTAAAAATAAAAATTGCTAGTGCAAATCGTCTATAAAATCGAAGCAACCGTCGACAGTTACGCGGTAAGGAACGAGTCGAGAAATATATTTAACTAAAGCGCTCTCGATATTAGCGTTATCAGGCGATTTTAGTGCCCTTGTTCATTTACAAAGTTAGGCCACGTTCGGAACACCGTACGTAGACGGTTCAGTCTGGCCCGCCGCGCGTAGCTGTCCGCCCGCCCATTTTCACGTCACGAACTTGCAACGTGGACGTAGCACTATTACATTTCATGTATATCGTACATCGTCGTAAACAAATCGTTCTCGTTGTTTATTATTTCATGATTCATAACGCTTTTGGTGTTGGTTTGTAAAACTTGACAAGTTTTCGCGAAATGATCTTGATAATTAATATTTATTTGTGTAATAACAATGGTTGACCATTCAGTTTCTATATAGAATAACGTAGTAAGTTTTGGGCATTCGGGCTTATCCACTATTCTTACAGATATCACCCATACGTTAAGTATGTAAATTTTAACTTTTCCATTATTACTTTAAAATATTATTGCATTCCAATTTTTTTAATATCATTTGAGTTTAATAAATTATTTATTAATAAAAAAAAGTATCGACGTACTACTTATGTACTTATTTTTAATTCCCATTCAGTCTTTACTGTGTTTCAATACACTGAAAACGCAGACAAGATTCTTATAAATTCTACAATACTACGTCTTAGAATCTCCCGGGATGGCTGAGAGAGGAGAAAGGCGCGGCGCCGGCGCTCCATTCTACGCACCTCCGCGACGGAAGACGTCGGCTGAAATCATCAGTGAAGCTCGTGCTGCCATCTATGGAGGTAACTTATAAACTCACACAGGTCACGATTAATGATATCATAATTATATGTTTGCTTAGAGTGATAAATGTAGAAGGACGTCAGATCTGTAGAGACAGAGATATTTGAGACTCGGCGCTTTCTGCTCACCCCTTTACAGATCTGCCGTGATGGTTTAATGATAATAATTAACTCAGGCAAAAATTTTCATGAAAAAAGCACAACTCGTTTAAACTTGGAAAAATGGTATTACCCGACACATTGGCCCAGTTTGTATCTTTTTTGGTGTCGGGGGATACCTTCAAAGGTACCGCGGTACCAGGGATTTTTGGGCACTAAAATCTCATCGGTGGTCTTCCTTTGCGCTGTTGAAGGACTCCGGGATCTTCATACGGAACCCATCAGTATCCTCCGTCGAGGCGCTCTTGTCGGGCTCCTCTCGGGACATCATCCCACTTCTGTGCTTACAACGATGTGTGCCCATACACACCGACGTCCTTACCTCGGTCACTGGCTGGACGGTACCAGCTCCCACTCGAGTCGCCCTCACTCCGGAAACCCCCTTTTATTCGTCGCAATAACTTTTTCAGTTTCGTCTGGAAGCCAACACGGCGACAGTTTTTTGACAGAGCTGCGAAACGAAGGCCTATTCCCGGTTTAAGTAACGGTCAGCCCTAATTGGTGTTTATGAAGCTGATATCTTTATACTTACTGGTTAAGTTACGAGTGCCTAGTCTAGTTGTGATTTTACTTGATAGCTTAAAGGGTCGTGAGGGTTATTCGCATATTTGTTTTAATAAATATAGGTATTTCTATACTAAGTTGTCGAAGAAAGGCTCGGGTAGTTATGTTTCATGGCACACTACATTTCAGTTTCACCTGGCGGCTGACAGGCGTCGCAATAGCGTTTGAATAGCACTTAGTCACGCGAAAGCCATTTTCATATTTTCCTTACATCTTCCCCTTTGAACGTCACACTGTTGACAATAGGTACCTTTTCGCAAAGACTTTTCGATAGTAAATTTGTTGTTGCCTGTTACTGTTTAATATTTTATGTCTTTTTATGTATTTTACGAAGCCATTCTATTAAGCTATTTAATTTGATTTCAATTTTCCCAGCTATATGCCCAAGAAAGCGTAACAGACAGACACAGAGTTACATTCGTGTTTCTAGTAATGGATATAAAGAAATTCACTGAATCCTTAATATTTACAGATATATATTTGTAAATCGACTCTTAAAGAAAATCCGTACTTCAACACACTGATCCAATGATGAAGACAGTAATTTAGCAGAAACGTTCTGTTGGATGTTTTTGAACCGCTTTTAAGGCCTCCGATAACAAATTGAACCGACTGTTCACCGTGGCCACCCTAACAAAAAAGCGAGTGGTAATACGCCATTGGAGGTTACCTATCCAAATACTGATCTCGTCCAGCTTTCTCTAGCTTTACGGATCATCGACAATAAAAAATCTTTATAAAAGTTATTAACGTTTCTATCAAATCATATAAAATAATATGTAAACACACAAAACTAGTATCTTTATTTAATAAAACTATCAATTATCGCTTCTTATCAAGATTGGTAGGTAACTCGGTAACATTGTTTGATTTGTCTACACACAGTTACCCTGGTAACCCGTACAGAACTATGACTGTGTATGTCCTTTGTCTAAAGTAAAATATAGGCCATCCTCAATTCACTCGCAGCATTGAATTGCCGTTAAACCTAATTTGATTAATGATTGTATTTCCATAAAAAAGTAAGTTACATATTCATCATTATTGAGAATAGGCCAGATTATCGATAGAGTGGTTATGTATTAGTTAAGTTAAACCATCCGAAGAAATAGCACGAGTAGCGAGTTAGTAGTGGTGTATTTGACAGATCAATCAAGGTCTACCAAATCAACTCGGCATTTAGCTAGTGTGTTTTCGAGAATTTTCTATTAGGTAAGAAACGACTGACCTTTGACTTTCAGCGACTATACATCAAGTACAGGCAGTATAAAATGAAATCTTCTTAAATTACACGTCTTTGTAATCTCCCTCGGTACAAAATTATTTTCTTTAGACCTACACATGTAATAAATATGTAAACTTTCTGTAAGTACATCCAAAAATACTATAGAACACCGTTGTAGAGTGTTACATTTTGTTAAACTTCAATCTATTCGGAAATAATTTTATTTATGTATGTCTATGTCTCTCATTAGTATTGTAATCCACCCAATTTCTTAAGATATATTACGTTTCAAATTAAAAAATCGATTAATTTATAATCAACAGTATCGTAGCAACAAGACAGTAACATTTATGCAGTGAAATATAACGGTTCATTAGCGGAAATGAACGTGGGCTCGAGCGGTGCGGCGTTGGGCGGGCTGCGGCCCTTGCGCACGCGTCGGCCCTTCACGCCGCGGGAACCGCAGCGCACGTTGTTCACTGAACGCGCGCGTAAGCGAGACACACGACCGCCGAGTGCTTTTGAGTAAGTATCCAACGATAGATGTATTCAACAATTAGAATATTCTGTCCTACAAAAATAGCTTTCCAGTAGAAACAAAGAATTAATGGAATAGGCTAACAGCCTACTCATAAATTCTCTTAATGTTATGTTGACAGTCTAAAACATCTTAGCTTATCTGAGAGTAGCGAGGAGGCCGCCGTTGAATCCAACCCCGCCATCCCAGAAGATCCTGTCATCAATGACATACTCCTCGCGGAGGCGCAGT
The DNA here is from genome assembly GCA_018245675.1 of Agara michaeli. Taxonomy (NCBI): domain Eukaryota; kingdom Metazoa; phylum Arthropoda; class Insecta; order Lepidoptera; family Hesperiidae; genus Agara; species Agara michaeli. Next base: position 575 of record DWDX01000219.1, on the reverse strand, counting down.
TCAATCCCCGAAAGAAGCCCGTTGTGAGTATACTCTGGTGATTGAGACATTTTCATCGTATCCGTAGGTACAATAATTTGTTTGTTTTTAACAGTGATCTTAGTATATTAACGAATAGTAATGAACTACCGTTTTAAACATGAACGATCTTTATGACAAAGTACTTTTAGTTGTAAACGACAGAAGTTGATGCTATCGTATTTACTATTAGGTACGCAACCAGTCACGTCCGAGCATCGAGCGCTCCGGTGACGGCTGGGGGGGGTTCCCCAGGCTGCCTCATCTCAGTGGCAGAAGCAAACCCCTTCACAAGCGTAACACAATAGGACAAGTTCCTGGCGCAGGCAAATAATCTTTTAAATGAATATTGTTGTGTTTATATACAAGCTCCTGAATAGTAAAAACCACCATTTATAAACTGAAAAGAAAAATGTAGATACTGAGCTGTTTCGTCTTTGCCTTTTATCTAATGATAATTAATTTCTAATTTCGCGCGCTTAAATTTTCAGCGGACTATACCAGCGAAGGACTGGCTCAAGCAATATCCATAACACGACCAATCGGAGCCGACTATT
>DWDX01000218.1:0-32457 GCA_018245675.1 Agara michaeli | reverse complement strand
GTAATAACTGCGGCACAACAAATAAGATTAATTACATTCCGTTTCGGGGTCATTATAATTAATGTCTTCGAAATCATTTCACATCTCATTTAAGTGTGCAAAATGTATATCATTTTTTCCCCCTACAAAATACATTTATTATAATATTTTTTAATAATACAATTGCAATATATTTTGAATCGAGCTATTGACGAAAACTACACCGACCGGTGCAATTAGGTTCATATTCTGTTACGATTTATTCTTTAAAATATAATCGAACAATCGCAACGAAAGACAGTAAATGATTTATGGCTCTCGCGCCTTAGCTTTAAATAAAACATTGCCGTGAGCTTTCAACATCTACGGACGAGAGTCACGATTGTAATTTTAAAGCGTCCCAGCTGATGTATTTATTCTCGGGTATTATGTATCACATAAAAGTCAATTTTAGATGATGATTACTTTGTATCGAGACGTATCTATTCAAGTGCATGCCATGTGACAAAGTCTCGCCACTTGTGTGTAACCTACATGGGAACGAATACATCTGTCAGTTTGTCCGGATCTGAATAGCGCGGTCTCATTCATATGTTGGAGTGTAGAATCGAAAGGACAACTGGGGTCTGTTTGAAATTGAAAGCTAGCTAATAGGATGACAGCGTGTGCCTTGCCTTCCAGAGACCGAGTGCAGAATTAATTCACCAATAGAATATAATTCTTTAAGAGGGCCGCAGAGGGCCCTTGAAATATTATATGAGAGGAATATTTTCAAAGGAATGGTTTTGCATCATAATTTTCACTTTTCAATTAATTTTTTAAAGAAATATTCGTGTTCATACCTCCATTCGTCCATGTCCTAGCTAACATACTTAGATATATTAATATAAGTTACATGATGTAATAAATAGTACTATCAAACCTATTGCGAGTTTTAATTTTAGAACAAAATAATCCTAATATCCACCGCAATTGGTGTAGTTAGTCTACACCGAGCCTAATACTGGTATGGTATTCATGTTGCCTGTGTAAATCGGGCCTAAGATAGTTTATGATCTTCATTGTTTGCACTCCACCGCTGTACTATTGTGTGGCGGGTTCCCGACTATTATTTTATTGACTTCCTATGACCTGAGTGCTTTATCGTACCTACCTGTGCGCCGCAATTCCGCTCCCCGGCTTAAATTGTGACCCGTATTTAGGGTCGCTATTTGTCATCGAACATGAATATTAAACAATTGTACTTTCGAACTAATTGGAAACTGAAAAAAATGCTACTAATGAAATGGAATGGAATATGGAAAGACTTCGTAAGACAAAGATAAATATAAGAAGTCGATTCCAAGTCAGATATTTTTATAATCAGATAAGACTGTCGCTCCTTTGTTCAACTTTTACCAAAATTTGAGTAAGCATTTATGAATTGTTCTGATCGATAGTAGGTCCATAGAACAAAAAAATATTTAGGTACTTAATCATTTGTCATCAAAATCTATGTAAATTGAGATGATTTCAAGATTATTATCTTTTGTCACGAAATACCGGTATTTGATATCTAACGCGGAATATCGCAATGGTAAACATACAAACAGTATGCGGCAGCAAAATGAAATGTTCTCACAGTTAAAATTCATTTTTTAGACCATTCCTAGTAATCATTATACGAGCGTCGACACCGAGTAAGTAGTTACTTACATTTCTGATGAACGGTTATCGTGAATCTAAACTCATCAGTTTTTCGTGGCAACAGTAAGCACCTACCTATGTATGTATATGTCGTGTTGTATTTGTTTTGTCGTATTTGGTATGTTGCATTCTTTTTGATGATTTTACGGTATGATTTTAACATCGAATACAAAATACGTTTTATATTGACAAACTAATACCTAAATTTATTGAAAAATAAAATGTGCTTAAGTCGACAATATATTTTATCCTATGCAAATAACCCATTCCAAGCAAAGTGAGAAAAACAAAAAACAATAGGTAGGTACCCTACTCCTGTAGATTGGTTATGATTGTAATTAAAAGGAATCTAAGTAGGTTCGAAATATTTTTTGTTTGGCTTGCTTTGGCACATTATTTGAGTGTTTCTATTAGTGCAATACTGCCTTGCACCTACATTGAAAACGTTATCAATCTCCGCTCTAATACATATCGTGCGTAGCCAAGAGTTGTTTGTCACTGTCTCTGAAAAATAAGTATGGACCTAATTACAATTAAAATTCCGCCGCATTGAATGCAAATGACAATAGATATAAATTTGCAAAGAGCAACTATCATTTACGTCTTTCTTAGTTTATTGCTATAAACTTAGCACGTTTATAAAAATAGTTTTTAATCCGAATGTTGTAGAACTTAACTACCTAACCAGTTAATTTTGGTTTTCCTTATATCATGTTCTTTACTACAATGAGTAAGTACTTGCTAAGAAGTGTTCGTGACAGGTGGTTGTTTTATTTATTTATTTACCTTTCATAGTTTGTACAACGATCGGACTTTAGTGTTATTCACAATATTTTTTTAGGGATAGCTTAGGTAGGTGTCATCAGTGTGTTTTTACCCTTAAATTTTCAAGCGTAATCGCTTCAAGCTTTTTCCTCTTATTTACTCCTTAGTGATAGCAAACCAAATGTATTTAGAACCAAGGATAAGTTACTGAAGACTACTTCAAACATTGTCTAGGAAACTGCATATCCTTATTATCTACTTAATGAAGTGCTTTAGGTCGTATCAATTTGAACAATTAAAAAAATAGGTAAACTAAATCGAAGTGAACCCAACAGCCGTTAATGGGTACAGTCGTGAAATGCACGCGACAAGCGGTCGGATGCGAAAATTCCCCACATTGAGTATTCCCTGTATGCGAGCGATGTCAACGCGGTGCGTGCTTGTGAATAACAATCGACGAGCGCTGGCAGTGAGCCGGTGATGAGGTAAGAACGTACCAGTTGCAGTCGCTCCGCTAATCGACTATGTGAGACAGTATATCAAAGAAAGCATCTAGAATTAATATTAAACAACACAGACGGTGACTCGTTCGTCATTCGAAATGTAAGCTAATCCGTGCTATTGTTGTCCTATCGCACTATCACTACGATTGAATGCATTGAATAGGACGTGACGATTATCAACACTGTCTCGAAGGTTAAAAAATAATAGATATTATAATATTATAGTTTAATTTTGAAATAACAAATCTATGAGGCAGTAGGTATTAATTATAAATAGTTTATGATTAACATATTTATTTATTTATTTTTAGTACCTGATTACCGTAAATTCATACAACTCTCATTGAATTTATATTATCCAGAGATTTTAATAAACGTAAATATATGCTAACGTAATATTATGTATATGCTTTATGAAATAAATATCAACAGTTATATTTATAATTTGCGTATAGTTAAAACACAATATCAAAAACTTTTCACAGAGCAAATCCATTGAAAATACTCTATCTTTGTTTAAATTATAGGTAAATATGCTGTACAATAAGTGTCTATTTATTCGATCAATACACTATGGATGACATCAACAAAAACACAAAGTCGAGTAGGTATACAAACGTTCAGATCTTGTAAAGAAATACCTAAAATGATTTAGGTTCGATAACGGTTTGAAGTAAGATTCCACTGCATCACGTTGTCGACACAATCACATCATCATTCATGAAAACTTTATTTAAAAGTCAACATTGCCGTTCCGACAATGAAACTGCGACTGTTATAAAATCAACTATTTATTCAGCTGACGTAAGGCTAGCTATTCAACGGCTTTAACATGGTAGCGGTTGCCGCGAATCTTGACTGTTTCAGTGGACAACGCCGTGGACAGCAAGTGGGTTGACTGGTTGACACGCGGGCACTTTGAGGGGCATGTCCGGTTAATGTGACGTGGGAACACGCGAAATGATATTAAATTATTTATTGTCTCGTGTTGACTTGCTTTCCGCTTGTGACAACACAACTCGTGCATAGTGAAGATGTTATGACTGCGTTGGTTAATAATAAAGCTATTTTAAGTTACATATGTACTTATACAAGACAAGACAATAAGTTTTCCATTTATAGGAAAACATAATTTTGTGTTTATATATTCACGAAATATTACAGGCGATATGCTCAGAGAGTCCGAGTTATTAGTAGATACTAATGCTTACATATCATTGTACCTAATTTGGTGTTATTTATGTTAATTTATATTCTTTACATAAAACGTTATGTGTTAAATTGAGAAGGGTAGCGTGATTAAATTGTTTGCTAAATGGAACACGAGTTTCCATGCTAAATAATTGCATTTTTTTTCTTATTCACAAATATTACATAAAATTGCACAATAAAAAAAACTTCCGACTAATGATGTAACTTCATGAGCTTGTACCGAATCGGGCACTTGTAATAAATACTGATTGTGAAGCATTATCTGCTACGCATCTAATTGAGGAGGCTGTGGCGAACGCGGCACGCTATACGAATGCCTAATCATTCGATACTTTAATAGAATTCCCTGCGAACTACCGAGTAATAGAACCAGACGGAATTCGTGTGATTCAGTCCGTAGAGTGACCGATTTAGCTTTGACGTTTCTTTTGGTAAATGGGTCGTATGCAGTTGAAAAATATCCGTTTGGTACGTACATACTCGTAGGTACATATATCAATATGACGATATACCTACAGTGGTGACAATATCGCATGCGATTGATTCCAAGATACGGAATTAGTAACGATGTATTAATAAGTTAAAAAGCGAAGAGATTAAATGTATTGTTTTTACAATGGGCTATACCTAACTGCACTTTACCGACGTTTTGGACGAAAACAATATAATATGTAATTATCATTTACAAATAGAAGACAACGGACTGGTTTTTAAGATAAACAAACATAAGCAAGTTTTACTTACATTTAGTAGGTTCCTACTGTGTTTTGAAATTAGTTGTGGAAATTCTAAAATCAAAGTCTTTTATGAAATTATACCTCGGTCATATATCATTGACTCCATTATTAAATTAATTTTAATTTTAATATACCAAAAATATGAGCATATCCCTGTGCAAAGCTTAATCCAATTGATCATAACCCAAGCTAATGCCAGCGAAGCAACAATAAGAGTTAAACGCTCATAAACTCAGTATATTTTTCATTCGAAACAGGTAATTTTAATGCATATTTAATGGACGATTCTTGGCTTCAAATTCACTAAGATAAGGTACGGCTATAATGCATGCTTGCCCCTGTATTATTTATCGTGTGATTTTTGGCAACGAACTGCAGTACTGCTTGGCTTGGCTAGATGTGCAATGCAATGTGCAATCTTCATAATGCATGCACTTTTCCAGGGCATCGCTCGCGGCCGCTTTTCCGATGCATCCAATGTGACGTACGGGTTTATATGATTGTGTATTTGGATTGTAGGTAGGCACTCGTAGATACTGTAGCGTTCGCGACTTTGTCGAGCTAGCATATTGATAACTTTACCTATGATTAGTTAGGAAAACAGACATTTACAACAACAACAATAATAGAGTTTTTGAATGTTGTCATAAAATAGAAGTTCATTATACATCAAAACAAAGACTTATCATTAGGTAGGTACCTACTGTGTACTAATTACTAATTATAAAATGTTTTTACGGTCTGACCCTCAGAAAAATTAGGTACAAGCAATAATTAAAAAGAATAATTAGCTTAAAATTACTTTAACACGTACAAACAATTAAGTAATCTGTTTAAAATGAAACAGTTATAATTTTTATGATGAATATGACCGCTGATGTCAAAGTTGGAGGCGTTAACCCCAAATATTTGTATTAACGGCACCCACCTACTCCAAATGTAAGTAGGTATGAATTTATTAATATATACCACTTAAAACTTACAGTAACAGAGTTGTTTTCACTTCAAATATAGCTGCAAAGTACCTGCGGACAAAAGTAAGCGGTCTTAATTGAGTCGAAAATATTATGTGTAAAAATTTTATAAATCTTTTACTGAATGATATGTAGCTCGGTCGCGTCATGAATAATTCCGTCCCGCGCATGTCCGGTTAGCAAAGACGCTTAATTGAGAGAACATTAAGATATGCTTGTCGAATATTGAAGCGTGTGAACTTTTTATTAATTTTTATTACCGACAATTTTTGACACAAACAATTTTTTAATATTTGAAGTTTGGCACGTATATTGCTACGTGTAACGTATTGTCGACTTATCGCGAAATATATTACATTAAAGCTAAAATATCTAGCTGGTTCGAACTGTCTGAGTAACACACATAAAACAAAATTTGATGATCATAATTTACTGTCAACGGAACAACATTGATACATGTTTGGAGCGAAATATGTCCTTACGAAAAGATCGCGGGTTTTAAGAGGTACGTGTGTCGTGCCGATTTTTTGGGTAAGAATTTTGCGCCAATCACAACAAAGGAGTGACAGTTTGAATTTATTTTTGATTTATTCACGTAACCCGAAATACCGATCGCACTAAGCACCGCCTACGCTCGGGTCACAGATAAATCATACGCGACAACTCAAAAATGCCAACTTGTTTGCCCGCGGCCAGTACAGCACGCACGATGGAAAGACAAGAAAAACAAACGTAAAAAATAAATTACTTTTGTATACCTCCTTTCTTTCCCGTTGTTGGACGCCGAACAACTCATAAATCACAGAAAGATAAGCATAAAAAGATTGTATGAGGTGGGTACACGGTAGAACTAAACTTTTCGTATTTTGTTATCTTACGTCAAGCGGAGCCCTGATATAAAAAAAATTAAACCACCTACACCTTTCTTCGAAATAGAGAAGGTGGTCGACAGATCTAGGTTAGGCTAGCTTATTTGTCAATTATATTATTTACAGAAATGTTTAAGTGCATCTGCTTGCCCAATCATAAACAATACGTGAAGGTAATACACGAGTTGCAGTCTAAATATGTATTCATTCTTATAAAATAATATATTTTATATCGGTATCCCTGAAAAGGTTAAAAGTAACTAAATTACTTGAAGCTAATCCTACTAATATTATAAATGCAAAAGTTTGTGTGTATGTTTGTTACTAATTGTCTAAAAAACTACTGGACGGTTTTGCATGAAACTTTTACAGTAATATAGATTATACATCGGAATAATCAAATCGGAAGTATCAAATTCAGAAGCTTTAATGTTTTTTTAATATCACGCAAAACAGTGATTCCAGTTTTTAAAGTAAAAGAAACAAAACACGGGCCTTTGTACTTTATGTGTCGATATTTTAAGTTTAGTATTGACTTGATTGATTGAATACTAAATAAACTTAAAATAACTTTAATGATTGTGTACTTAATCAATATAAGATATACCTACTCTATGTCAGCAAAGATTTTTTTGTAGCTACCTACTCACAAGTACATAACATAAAGCATTACATTAAGTAGGCAAATAATGAATTACTGCTCGTACAAGGAAAAGCACGCCATATATTTTAACACTATCGTGGAATTATTTTCCCTATTGCTTGTATTTACTTCTTCTAGTAGTAAATTCTGCGTTATAAAAATCTTAAATCACCCGGGGTGACCTGTGCGTTTAACAAATTGCTGCCGTGTACCACGCTACCACATGAGGGGCCATTTGTCAGGGCGACTATACACGGGCGCCTACTGAGCAATTAGATTTGTTAGCTTGTACCCGAGCAGTTTCATCACGCCCCCGCTCAACAACAGATGCTTGGACTAATAACCTCTCGAAGTTTCCCCTTCGGCCCCTCGTCCCGACCCCTAGCGCTCCTGGGCTACCCCAGCCTCCCCCGGCCGACCCAACTAAGATAGATTGCGCCACCATTCTTGCAATTTTCCTGTCGTATCTTGCCTCGTAAATTCCTGGTGATATATTGGTTCGGATCTCTCGCGATGCGACCAGGAGCATACTCGAAATATGATAAGAGTTATTTATTATTGTTCTTATTGGTTTTCTTAGGGGTGGTATGTAAAGCGTTCCATTATGGGGTGCTATATGTGGTATTGATCGTCGCCGATACCCTTGATTTTTTATGTCTACTATCACATCGTTTTAATAAACTACTTTGAGTAACACTCCTCACCTTACCTAATAATCTCTTTTTGTCCAAAGCACAAAAAGATGATTTTTAATTCGAACACGACCAAAACAAAACGAACAAAACGTTAACAACGTGAGAGAATAACGCAAAAAACCAGACATTTTCTGAACGCCGCAACTCTTCTGAAACGAAATAACGGAATCTTCATTAATTTTGCGCTAAATTAAAAACACCCGAGTCCCTTTCTCTGCAGCAGGCGTCTGTATTTAAATATACCACGATAATTAAATTTTTGTACAGTATTGAAGAGGAAAACAAATACTGATGTGATTAACATACGTACTTTTAGAAGTATGTAGGTACTTCTAGGTAACGATAAGTGAGAGCAGTGGCGTGTTAAATTTTATAAAATCTTCAAACAAATATGAAGCAATGACAACCAACAAAACGTTGCACATTCCTTATACATTCTACAGATTTGTAGTATGTTATAAATAGGAAAATTTGTTTGGTCAACTAATATTTAAGCACTCAGTAATATGTTGTCAAAAAAATATAGGTACAGATAATAACATTCTTGTACAGGTTCTATGATGTTTTCTCGTAACTCAGCACTTGTCGAAGGCACAAACAAACGGAAGCGAGCCGAGTGTCGACACCGGAACTGTTATTGCCAGAACGACTGCTGCATCCGGTCGTACAGACTTCAAGTCTACTCTCCTCACATTAATACATAGACTCGTACCTACAATACTTTTTACCTCTGATATTTTGGATTGGTATAGTTTTCACATCTTGTTCAATACTAAGCGTAAGTTTGACTATTTAAGCGGTATTTTATTGTAAGCTCTATCAGTCTCAATATCAGGTATTTCAAAAAGCGATACGTCTAAGCGATACGTCTAACAGTGAAAACTCTGTCAAATTTTCAATGAGCGCTCCAGGCTGCCCGTTTGTTAAAAGACATCGATAATTTGGTTCGTAATAAGATATAGGTATATTTATTTTTTTAATAGAACGCACCTATATCGTATAATTTAGTCTGCCCGTTGTATAATATGTTCGATAAAGGATTTTCATTAATTTATTTATTGATCGATTTTTTACTTCATCATCAAAAGTTACCTATTGCTTAATACTATCACAGGACGAGTTATGTTCTAGAACTGTTTCAAATGTAAAATATTTTAAACATCCTGTGTACACATTCCCATTGTGCTTTCAACAATGCTAGGATACATAATCCTAGAGACATTATCAATATTTACTCCGTTAGCCAACTTCAGAAAGTCTCGTACATCTTAATCTCCTATACCCAACAGTTTAATGATTCCTCTCACACGCACCGGGACGTAACCGATGCTGTCCACGTCGCCTTTACACGTCACGACCTATTTCATTTTCTAATAGGTTGGACTTCCCCGGTTTCTCTCGCACTTTCGCTGTTCATCTAGTGCAACAGTGCATCGATTGTATAATGTAGTTGTTAATGCTCGTACGTTCCGTTATGGAGCTTTGAATAAATTCTCATTGAGTTTGCGATAAAAAATTTAATTCGACACGGATGCAACTCAATCAGGACTTGTTTCAGGTATAATTACTAATGTTTGACATAATGTAATCATTTTAACACATTTTTGCGTACCTATATATTATTGTCTCGCAATGAAAACAGAACAAGAAGACTACCCAAAACGTGTACAATTGAAGCAAATTGGGGACAAGGGCATTTGTCTCTCCTCGATTCTCCAATGGGCATTCTTCGCATTTCATTTCAAATGCGGCAAAACCCCATAACCTTAAGAATGTAAAGGACGCGAAACGATTTTTAATACACTCAGCACCCCATAATGGATGTTTTCGCACCCTTACTCTGCGGTGACATTTGAAACCCAGTGCTCTATGAAAAAACAAAGCTCGAAACATTATGCAAATGGCATTATGTTCGTATTTTTGTACGTATCGTCGACTTTATGAAGCGAATAGAAAGGGTTGAGGGGTTAAGACGATATTGCGAGAGAAATAAAAGTTTTTTGATTTCATATAGACTGTGGTGATTTACATAGGGAACAGATCGCCCCCGCAGTATGAAAGTATATAAAGCATTCAAAAATTGTCATGATTATTACATTATCATTAAAATATTACGAGCAAGTGATGACAATATGTTAATTCACTGTAAAATATTTCATATCAAAGAAAGCCCTATCATATCAGGTTTTTTCCATACACTTTTAACGTGAGCTAAGACAGCACCAGCACCGCAAACAAACTCAATTTTCGGGAACGGAAAAAATATAACCAAATATGAAAGTATGTGACTTTTCCAACGATCATTCTATATAATATGAGTACTCGTACCTAAAGTACAAACTAAACACTTATGCAAGATGTTGGGAATCGTGGTCTTCAAGATCAGTCAAGCTTCGGTTACGGCAGATAATGTAACCGCAAACCACCAATCTAACTTGGACAGAGTAAACAAACATCGATTATGTATTGTGTAATCTTATAACGGTCAGCCACTTCCAATTTTGAATACTCAGTCAAGAAGATGCGATTCGTTTTTATTTCAATACGTAAAGTAAAGTAAGTAGGTTAGAACAGTCGGCATGTATTTATTTTGTCCGGTCCTAACAAAGCTAGATTTCATCAAAGATTTGTCAACGAGTCTTCATAGGTCATTTCCTCAATTTAAGTGATTTCATGATAACGTAGTATGTCGATCAATGTAGGCTGCTTATTTTGGTTCAATGACCTTTATGTTCTTAGTGAAACGGTGAAATGCTTAGAAGGTTAAAAACGTTCATGCCGTTTTCAGCTATGAAGTTACTTTCTAATGTACTTTCAGTATAGAGACACCATTTTCAAAAATTTAAAGTAAGTCTCCATTAATTACTTACATTAAGTTCAACGTACACAAAATGTTATGTCTATTTAAACAACTTAGTTTTTAAAACTGCTATATTTATTGCGTTCACCCACTACGTCACATTAATATCACGTACGGAAAATTTACTGCACATTAGTATGCTACTTAAGTTTCTCGCGCTCTTAATACACTAGTTACCACTACTCCATCATTCTATAACTGGTGTGTTAACTGTACAAAGGTTAGCTAGCTTTTCCAAGCAAAATTCAGTTCAGGCAGTTAAAATAATTAGTGAACTTTAATTGATATTTAGGTTAACAATTTTATATAAATTAGTAAATCAAATAGGAGTTTTAACTACCTAGTTAATGGTAGGTAGGTACATATTCCTTTCTAATATGAAATAAGCTACCGTGATTGGGCTTAATTATATGATCTGTTTATTAAAGAACGAGCTAGATTTTCAGAGTGTAATGTGGAACATTAATAGCACTATAAGACCGCTACTTACACAATGTATATGAACATTCGGCACACCAGTCACGATGTCTGACTAGTATTCAAAGGGTTTTCCGGGTTCGATTCCTGATTATTGTTATTCCAATATCATTCCGTTTTCGACTTAATGCGTGTGAAATGACAGTTCATGTTATTGGTATAACTTTTGAGTGCATTTTTTGGTCATGGAGCCTACCTAATAAGTGCCTAAAACTCGTTGCCTATATATTTAAAAAGAATTATTAGGTAGATAGGTACGGTATAAACGATTCTAAAGAGTTATACTAATAATAATAATAAACTAATCCCAAATTAGACTAAAAGCCTGTGCTGTGGTAATCGGACAGCTGATACACATACATAATACACATTATTTAAATGTGTATTATGTGTACTACACAGATCAAATAAATGTGCTCATCACACAAATGTTTGCCCTGCGCGAGATTCGAAACCACGACCTTAGGTTTTGCAGTTAGGGTCTCTAGACAGTATCAAGAGGTCAGTTGTGGAGTCATCAAGAAATTAATAATGAAAACACAACCAGTGTCGACGTACAATTATCTGTCGCTGTCCAGCCCGCAGTATATTCGGAGCGCGTCGCGTGCTAGCCGGCGCTCAATTTGTACCCGCACAATTCACGCTATATTTTTGCATGTGTCATCGCGTCCGTGTCGGTTCTAATCAAAATTATCATGCAATTTTAGTTTGACCAAATCGCGCTGGGTTGACAGAGTGACAAATTTACTGCAAACATTTGCAGTTTGCTCACTTTGCGAATGACGCAATGTTTGGTTATTTCAGTATTGAAACGGATTTTAAATGTATCGATACGAATGTCCCGCGGACGTTGGTGTGCGGTGTCTTTGTCAATGAAATATTGTTAAGTGTACGGTATTCTCAACATAAATGATTATTTTTTTCTAAACTAATGTTCTCTCAAACTCTAATACTAAGTACCCAGGTACAAACTGGTCGCCTTTTTAGAGTTAAATAAAATATTAAGTTAAAATATATATGTTTCAGTGACTGCATTCAAATGTTTAAAATAATATCCATATGTATTTGCTTTCAGATAATTTAAAATTTACTTTTATATAATAATACGTTAATGTTAAATTCATGTCATGTGTAATCTCTGGAATCTTAAGTGGTTCGAAAAGAAATTCATTCTATAATCAAATTGTAATTACTTAGGTATTTAATTATGTCTCCTGCTTTATCTTTAATTAAACGTGTGGTTATCATTGAAATTGAAATCATTAAAAAAACTTGTTTCAAAATATAAAAAATCGCTTTCTTTAATCAAATATCCTTATTTTCTGTCGTTTCGTTCGTATATCCTGTTTCTTAAAGTTGCTGTAAATATTCAAGTGTTTTTACAAATAAATGACAGTTCGTGAAGGTTACGCAAAGCTTACAATAAAAATGTTATTCTAGGTTGTATTAAAAGTATGTATCCATAATTTATAAAGTAGCGTTTTAGTATGAATATTTAAATTTGGAGTATTAGTAAAATGGTAATAATATTCTATATAAAAAGTACGTCTAAAATATAGAACTACATGCCTGCTATCGCACCGACACCCGATACATCATTTGCATATCCCAAGCACATGTGGTCATAGACAAAGGGGTTTAATCGGCCCGTATTTAATTTTCATAAAACGACTGCCGTTTTAATACGTCTGCCGGCAAATAATAATCTAACCCTTTATATTTCAAACGTTCTCGGGCATATTACTATTTATAATGTGTTTTCTATGATACATGATAGAACACAGGCTGTTATGTATTTGCTACGAACAATACACGAAAATTGGATATTGTTCCAATGAATATATTGTTAGAATTATTTTTTTATATTTCGAACATTGCCATTTGGGCTCAAGAAGACTTTGAAGCAGCTCGAGACTTGGAGCAAGACAACATTTTTAAACCTAGATAACTAGAAGTAACTTGAATATTTTTGCTACTAGATAAATAACAAATGAAGTTACACAATTAAAGTTATGAAAAATATTGAATTATAAAAATAGCAATGATATCCTCAATATCTTCATATTATTACTTATAGTAAACATATCCAATACGAATAATAAATGCTAATAGCATAGACCTGTTTAACCACCGTCAACTAGTAAGATATGATTAAGACTAAGACATGAAATATACTAACGATGATAAAATATCAACGAAATATTGACTTGACGAAATGTTAATACACAATTAATTTGACGACAAAACCTCATATTGAAATTACTTACTCATGGATTACAGCTAGCGCTAAATGTTGATGATCAATGATTTATACATTAACTAATGATAGGTATGGAATCAAACTAGTACTTAATTGACATTGCTTTTATTCACTAATCATTAGATTAATTACATTAAAATTTCGTCAATAGTATTATAAAATAAAATACATCAATCGCTAGTAAAACAGTATTAAACATCCCGAGGGCCGTGGTCGCAGTATTCGTGTCGCGCCTATTGTATAATATACCTACTACTGGATTCCAACAATTAAACTGTTATAATTAACTTCTTGCTATAAAAAAAGTAATGTTAAATGTATCACAATCTAATTTTATTCTTGAATTTGCACGACGAACTATTGCAAATGTGAGACACATATAAAAATTGTCAACCAACTATTAACACATTTACGCAAATAAAGTATTTCATTTCATTTAATTTCTAAATATATCTGTATAGTATATCTGTATATATACAAAACAATATTTCTATATATCTAACATTTTTTCGCCAGTAACTCGTTTATCGCTGATCGTTAACGATGGCGCATCACATCTGCGACACATTTACATTTTCACAAAAGGTACCTTACAATGTGTGTACAATGCCTGTGGGTAATACAATGGGCACGGAGGTCCATGTTAATGTAGGCCTGACCTTAATCAAACATAGAAATTAAAAATGAGCTTTCACACAGTCTCATGCCAGTTATTGCTTGTTAACTGCATTAACGTAGGTAAATTATTGTATATGTCGCTCGGATGCATACTTTCTGAGCCGAAACCTAAAAAATCCGTTGAAGGCTTGCGAATAAAATATGTATTGTAATAAACTTATACATAGTGTCGAATATCTGTAGGTAGGTACTAATGTGATATTGTGACCAATTATTTTTATTCAAGAATTCAGAATTGTTATCTTGAATCCAATAAAATGGATGGGAAACTCTATGACCCTACGATAGCCTACGAACCCGTTGAAACATTGAATTAAACATGAAACCAGTCACAATCTGTGTTATTTTATAATTGAGAAAACAAATAAGAATTTGTTAAAAATTCAATAAATGCAGATTCGTTTTATTTTAAATGTGGTTAGGTTTATTATCGTATACAAACTTGCGCTGAAGTAAATTTCCGTGGAGGCTTTATCGGGCGCGCACCGCGGTCGGTGATGCGCCGCGCGTAAATTTATTAACTGTGATACGCATTCAGTGTAGCGAGCTAAAAGGTGATTTTAATTAATATTAATTACACCTACACCTCTAATTAATGTAATTCGCAAGATAGGCACCGTCTTACCACTTGTCGCG
This sequence comes from Agara michaeli, assembly GCA_018245675.1. Lineage (NCBI taxonomy): Eukaryota > Metazoa > Arthropoda > Insecta > Lepidoptera > Hesperiidae > Agara > Agara michaeli. The sequence continues at coordinate 17,483 of DWDX01000218.1, read as the reverse complement.
CCGGGTGGCTTCGCGGTGATGGACCTTACGTAACCACTTGAATTGATAACGTACCTATGCTTGAAAATTAAAATATCCGATCTGTCACGGATAAGCTTAAGCTATTTTATACGTGTTTAATTGAGTGATTTGTAGCTCGGGTTTCCCTATCAATTGGAGAAAACTGTGAAAAAGGTTGATCGTAAAAAATCACTTAAATACATTCACTTATATTAGCTTGTAAATATGTGACGTGAAACAAGACAAACACTGTGTGATTTATAATGAATGTGTAAGTGAATATTAATGAAACTTGATGTCAATATTAACGGATTATCTCATTAGTGACTTATTTCCAATATGTGACTCACTGGTGAAATCGAAATAAAGGAGGGATTGTTTTGAATATAGAAAGATATTTTGAATATAAGATTGTGTGACACTAAATTAACATTGTTCTGATATTGTATTTGAGACAAGTTTGAAATAGTAATTCTATTCGGTTATGTCACGTGACCTTTACCGTACAAGGGCAAACTTTCTACGCGGCTATTGTTTAGCCTCATCCAGTTTATTTCCATAAAGGAGAACGTTGTGAAGTTAATACAAGAAGAGTTCAGTTGTTCGGCGAACGAGCGAACTAATCAACTCAAAACAAGGTAACGAAACAGTACAAGCAGGGAATTAATCAAAGTTTAAAACAATCCCATGTAGTGAGGTGGAGCGAGGCCGTGTACAGGGTAAGTACCTATTCATACTCGCACTGTATCTACTCGTATGTAACGTACTTCAATGTAAATTCGGATAGTAGGTAATTTTGTATTTATTCATGATATACCTACATACCGTAATACGAAGTTTCTAAGAATATTCGTGATCAATTTATTACATATTGCTATGTGAAGAGGTAAAGCTAGGCTCACTTAGATCAAGAGTAGGTAAGTAATTTATGCCGTTAAGCAGCGAAGTGCAACGGTGTGGACCGACAGTTAAAATGGGACATCAAATATTTATAATTATTGAAATGTATTCTTCATTAGTCATATTTTTGAATTTAAAGACATGTTGGAAAACAGCGATATTTTTTAATTTGCCTATACTTACTTACAATTAACTATATCGTATGGCATTTACTTTAATTGATACGTACCTACTTGCGTAGTCAAATTGTATGGGATGCCCAATTTAGTGCTAGGTGGGTAGCAACATATATTATTTATGATTGATCTCTAGTATGTACAGGGTACAGTCGATATTCATCAAGGCGTAAACTGTATGTTCGCTTGAATTATTTATTGTATTGTATATTATAAATAAATACCAGTACGTTTCGCAATTCAAACAATCACTTTAATCTATAAATGGAAATATCAAAATAGGTTTATAGGTTTCGGAATAGCCAGTTTATTTTAAACTAATCCGTAATACAATGTCAAGCTTCACGGCAAGTGAAATAAGCCATAAACAACGATACCCTGCGTGGGATGCACAACTTCATCAGCTCGTGGCTATTTACTATACTAGGCTAATCTATCTATACTCCGCTAGATATAAAGACAAACAGGGTCCGGAGGGCTGGACGTGCCCTGTAACCTTGCTATCGCTTTATTGCTCAACAAGGACACATTATTATATATTATATAGACACCTTATGTGTTGGTAAGTTCTCCGAGTTTCAAAACATCATCCGACAATCGTTTGAAATGTGTATACTTAGTTAATCGTAAATATATTTAAAAAGAACATCGAATAAGAGAGTGAGAATTAAAAATGCGCTTTAAAATATATACCTGTTTAATTTCATCTTCTTTTATTTATTTACAGTAGCTATCTACCCAGCTTAAATTACCGATACTAACTTTTCAAGTTCAGTACCTAATAATGAAATTTTCCAAAAAATAAGTACAGTTAAACCTGAATTTTGTCTTTTATTAACTTGATAAAAATCTTGAAATGCGCATACAGTTATGAATAATAACAAAAGATATTAAGATATTTTTTAAATCTAAACATTTAGTAAACACACTGATTCAGAAGTGATATTGTGTTACCTATTTAGGCAATAGTAATATAATTAAGCAATGTATGTAGTACATTCATCGTTTTAATATACTCATCGTCCCTTATCTTGTACTTAAAACAAAAAACAAATACACTACAACATTATAGGCTTTATTCGCGAGAACCGCCTTCGCCATAAATATTACGCACTCGGTACGCTCAAATTTCGCCACCGTCTGCTTTATATTGATATATTGTATTGTTTATGGCGCGGCCGAATCAAAACGTGATATATTGTACAAGGCGCGTGGTGTTCGCGAGTAACTTTCATATTCGGTAGGACTATGGCGCTAGTTTGGACTAGATGCGGTGTGGGGAATTGAAGAAATACATCACTGATAAATCGTGTACATCTATGTACAGTGAGAACTGACTAGACAGTTCTGGATTAAAGTAGCCTATGAGTAACCATATAGGTTTCGTTTTGATTTACGCAACATTTATCTACGCAACATGGGCAGGTATCTACATAAGTATTTACTATTGTTTAATTTTATTTATTTAACACCACAAATTTCGTAACTACCAATTTTATTGCTTGTGGTAAGAATTGTCTTCAATCGTATTCAAATGAACTCAAACACGAATTGATCCGTTGACACTTTATTAAATCAGACTTGTTCAACAGTACGCTCATGTTTCTTCCAGCGATTCTATTTAAAGGCGAGCATGTTAGATATATAGATGTATGTTCGAGCCAAGGGAATAGTTGGGATGAGGAGGGATAAGTTATGGCTTTCTACAACTATGTGTCTGCACCATGTGTTATGTTAGACACTGTTTTAAGTTACGCTCTAAATTATGTGCGAGATACAACAGATAGTTCGCGATCGATAAGTACGTACCTACGTTGAACAACACACGACTTATTACCCACAGCAACTTATCCACGTTCCTCACACAAGCTTTATATTTGTAGAGTCGATGTCGAATAGGATATTTAAAGGAAAAGCCCTCTATAGGAAAGAGTTCAATCTTTGCTGAGTGTCCCTTACTTGTATTTTGAAAGCTGTTAGCAAATTAAATCTGTTTATCGGTGAATCGAAACGTGTATGGACTACAGACTTGATATTTTTTACATTGCATGAGATATTTCCCTTAAGTTGATAGTCATATCCCTAGCATAGCAGATCTGCGCAGTTTGGTTCGTCAACATTTCCTGCTTACTGGGTTGCGTTTCTTAGGGCAACATCAGAGTTTTAAAGGGAATTTCGGTAGGAAATAAATTAGAAAGTTGATTGAGTAGGTACATTTTTGAAGAGGACCATTTTAACGTACCTAATGCGGTTCCCGTGTCCGTCGGCAGGAACTCAGCACTCGGGAAAGTTTTAATGCGTTACGCACACGCTCATCAACGTTACCTTACAAAAGTTTACCGCTAATGTGGAACTAAATAAATTATGTATGAATGTCGACACAAAGTAGGTAATAGGTGGGATTATTTAAGTACCTACGTCGCAACATTTTTTATAACAAGTTACCAAATATACCCAAGGATTTTAAGTGACTTGATACGCGATAACTCATGTATAAGACTAAATTTGGTCCGGAAATCAAGTGTCGAGATAGCAATAAAGTTTTCAGAATAACGTGAACGTGTCATGTATTGTTATACGTTGTGTAATAAATTAAATTTCAAATCACGTTTTATTTTATTTAAAAAAAGCAAGAGGTAGATAGATATATTCTTATCTAAAAGCTCTCTTAAAAAAGAATTATAATCGAGATAATACGCAACAACGGATAAGCAATTACTCAAACTTGCGCTGGAGTTCACTATCATCTTTTTTGAGTGGATTTGAACATAACACGTGCTGCGTACGGAGCCGACCCTTAAGTGGAAAAGTAGGACAGTACAGATTCATTCTATCTCCGAACACGAGTAAGCGATAAAGACCACCCAGACTCGGTATCGTACATACCTACAAATGCAAATCGAATCATTTCGACTATTTGAAAAACATCGACGCGACGATAAAAACATATTCTTTATGTGACAGTTGAATTTACTTCATCGAGTTGTATCTACCTAACCAGCAACGCTAGTGTTTTGATAATTCATGGAACAATATTTTCGACACTAAATTACTCTAGTAACAAAAAACATTATTAATGCACTCACAAAAAAATGTAATAGAGAACATGCGTCGTCGACAGCCATATATCAGTAGGGCGTTGATTCAGTGGCAAATAAAAGTGTACGCCACAGGAGGCGTCGCGACAAAAATAATTTCATACATACAAACATTTTCCGATCCATTTGAAGCACATTCAACCGCTTGATTGCTTTAATGTTCTCAAAAACAATGTTCACAAAGATCTATCAGCTCGCAATTTGTAAAGTTCGATATTAAACTTTTCTAATAAACAAAATTATATTAGTTATAACGAAAAATTTACTTTAATAATTTAACAATGAGAGTTAGTTACGTAGTTTAAATGAAATTTATGGTAAATATGAAATAAAATTTTCTTCATAACTAAATTTAATTCATCCACTTAATATAAATACTATAATATCACGTATATAGTGTCAGCAATTACGACAGTCCATGCACTTATCGTCTAAATGACATGTTTGTAATGCATGAGTCGATTTTATTGATTCACTTTAATAGCATACACAGTAGGCTTCAGTTCTAATAAGTGCATCGGAAGTCCACTCAACTACCCGTTTGTTAAGCCATTATCTCAGCATAGATGGTTTGTAAGACAGCTTAAACTGAGCCGATCGAACGTCCCCTTAGTCCCCATATTTCTTGAGGGTCACAAGGGGACTAGAACCTAAATGACTTCCACACCCCTGTCTCGAGCACGCGAAACAGGGAGGGACCGATAGTGTCAAAAAAAGATAAAAAAATAAATAAATTGCGTCTTTGCAAATTCTCCCCTAAACTCTTATATTTTGTTATCTGTAAAGTGTTATGACGTAGAGAACATAATTTATGAAGAAGTACAATAAAGTCACATTCGTGAAATTAATATTTTTTTTACAAATACATAGTACCAAATTTAAGCGTAGATGGCTTTTCTCGGCGACTGTAGACAATAATATTATAGTATTGCCAATTTGATAATATTAAAGTTATTTATTTTTATTAAGTAGGTACTTAAGTAATAGACAAGTCAATTTTCATATTCAAACTCGATATCAATTTAGAACCTTTAAGATATTATATCGTTACGCAAGATCTGCATGAAACATTTTCTACATTTCAGTACCTACATATTGAAAAAACACAGCAACTGCGTGTATTGTATATTAATAAAAGAAAATAACTCTTTATAGGAAGCAAGTGGTTAGCTAATATAATTTACAACGTTAACCTGCCGTTAATCAAATGTGAGCAAATTTGCATGCAACCGTGCGATTTTAATCTATTGCCGTTTTTACTTTTAATGAACGTATGTACAAACCGAACAGTCGTTTAATGTGTGATAAGAGTAATTAGAGTCCTTTTCGACACATTAAAGATCCTATCGCGCTGACATTTTATGATCAGACAAGGAAACAATCAGATTTAAAATAATTTTAACTAGGTACCTATATTTAAAACGGCGAAGAAATTAATGTTTTGAAGAACGATTACTACATTGAACGTTAATGCCCGTTACAGTAATCAGGCTTCACAATATAAAAGTTAAGTAAAAGGTACACTCATGTATTAGTTTTCATTCTCAATTTTTTATCGATTTTAAGGCGTTAATAATAAGTGCTAAGCGCTACAAACTTGAACTGCCAGCGCTAAGGAAGCTTAACAGAATATCAATTTGTGAATTTTTAAAAACTTCAAATTCAATGATTCCCACTATGCAGATTACGGAAAATTTAGGCGAAGACGGCATTGGAGTACATTAAAATCACATTAGTACGAAGATCTTAGAGGGTCCGTTTATTTATCTTGGGTGGCACAAAAAAAAATTAAATTGTTATAAATAGAAGGTACTTTAACGTTTATATCAAGCAGCTCATTTAGGCGAACCTCGAAAAAAAATTAATTGTATGGAAACTGTGATAGAAGAACGAATTTAAACAGCCGCAATTTATGCGAAAAGGGACACATAATGTTATCGTTTCCTCACGAAATAAAGTAATAAATTAGGTACTCGAAACCTACCTATATTAAAGACATTAATAACACTGTATTTGGGGTATGTCATTTTAATACACACTATAAGTGGAATATGAATGAACAGTGTTCACGAGAACGCATTTCGTATCGTCGCCTCATTTATCCCTTTAATTTTTTATTTGTTTCAAAATAAGAAACCCATATGGACTGCCATACAGAGCCGTTGAAACAAAACTAAATATTACAGCGTAATAAATATGACTTTTTTGTAACTTCGGTTCCAGATCATTTGTCTTTTGTCGGAACTTACACTTTTACGGGTGTCAAACACATTATCACCTCATCGCTTTCCTATCCAACCACAGCGCGGTGGTGCAATTTGCCCCAGGAAGGCACAGTTAATATTAGGACGTCTGATTTACGATCCGCTCCTGTAATATAGTAGTCACTGCGTAACATACTGCACATGGCTCTAATTTACTACCAAAGATTAGACGACAAAAATAACACAATAGTGTCGGCTACCTGTATAACATACATAGAAACAGCGAAAGGCCAGCAGATTAAGTTTATTATAAATAATTATAATGTATTCGTAACCCACCCCGGTATCGTCAGGGGGCTATTTACTTACATGACGTCACTTTGGTTTAAACAGTGTCCTGATCGATCAACTTAGCTGCTTGTAGCCGAGCTCACCAAATCGATATAAAAAAAATACTTATGAGTTTATGACTATACTGAGCATCTGGTAAATTATTTTAAGCTTTCTATAGTTTTTGAGAATAAAACGTTTCAAATTTAAAAACACCAATCATGTGATCGTCCGCACATAATCCTACCGCAGACTAGACGGGTGCAATTTGCCCCGGCAAGGCACGGTTAATATTAGAAGTCCTGATTTACGACCTGCCCCCGTAATGAAGTACCTCGCACTACAAACGTGTGTGCATCGCACTAATTCACTACCGACGATTAGACGAGTAAGTAGCGGCGAATGGTATTTGAATAAAAATGGATTACAAAAACATTCAGTCGGATGTTTTATATTCAAAACTGTAACGTAAAAGCTTGTTTTCCGGATGCTGACGCTTTCAATTCTAAAAGTAGTTCGATAGCTTCCCATATTGATGTAGATATATAAATGAAGATGATAATACTACTATTTGTTTTCATGAGCTCGACAAAGTCTCAGCGAGAATACCATCCGAATAGAATATCTATTCGTATTCAACGCTACTTAAGAGACAACACGAGTTCCTAATAATAAACTGATATATTGTCATACGCTGGCAAGTATTCTATGCAATATTGAATAGCTATCTGACTTCATTTTGTTCGTCGCAATATACAAGACATCAGCCGTGAAAGCTTCTAATATCGGTCGAACAAAAATATCTACCCGCATACTTTGTTTAATAGTTTTGAACGTTTGTCATTGAAATAGTGGATCCTGTTAATAATTCTTCGTGTTTAATTATTGTTAGCGGTTTTAAAAGGTTTTTAAAAATAAATATACTTTTAGATTTTGGCAGGTGACATCAAGTAATAATTTCTATTCAGTTTATGTCAGTAACTAAAAAGTTTTAATTCGATTTGTAATAGGTATCTATATTCTGTTGAGCGAGCTACAAGGCGAAATTGTCTGTACACATAATTAGAACTATGCCTATTTCTTTATATACCAAAAATAGCAGGCTCCAATCATAAATGGTCTTTGCCGCCCAGGGACTGCAACCAATCTCAAAGAGTACAGTAATAGGAACCTTAGTAGAGAGAAGAGTAGAGTGATAGTAATAGGAACCTTAGTCTGTTTGATATTTTTTATATGTGAATAAAATACTTATTTTCCAAATATTGCTAACAAAATTCTTTTTACTGTGACATGCCTCAAGCTGGACGTAACTTGGTCTATACTTTATAGTTACCTACCAACAAACAATTGGCATACGTATTGAATTAATTTGTCATTTTAATGCTTTTAAACTTTCTGATTGTAATCAAGAGACACTGCTTAAGAGCGCGAAATGGAAAAGCGTAAGAATTTTAAATTATGTTTATTACATAACACGGAGAATATTTCAAGCAGGGTTGTCTACGTTTAGTGATAAATTAAGAACTCGCACGTTCATCTTAACGCAAAGACTAAATGCGAACGAAACGTATAAATCCAATTAGTTTAAGATCTCATTAAATCAATTTATTCCTCGGACAGTAATATATAGAAGAGCTTCTTTGTTTTCAATGGCGACAATCCAAACTATTTGTTATCACTGTGAACTGGAATTTCAAACAAAAACTGTACAGTAACGCGATGTTCACATTGTTTACCTAAAGATAAATTACGGCTGTACAAAAGGAATAAAAGGACGGAATGTTTTCAGCACTTAATGATTTAAATCATTCAGTTATTTATATTTGCTCTTTTAGCACTTCAACGCCCATAGGTATACAATATACATACATATGTATATACCTAATATTATACCTACTAAGTTAAGATGCAAACTGCGCTTAATATTAATGAAGCAATTGTTTTTTCTGTAAGTGCTATAACCGTTTAATATTAGCTAAAAAAGTATGTTTACAAAAAGTGCTAATAAATTTGCTTTCATTTATAATAAAGTAAAATAATATGAGGGTAGTGATTATCGATAATAAATAGTGAATAAAATTGCTAGCCACACGATAATGATTCTGTTCACTGAATTGAATATTTAGTAATAAACAGTAAAATGTTTCGTAATGAACACTGAAAATACAGAAGTGTGAAACTTGAAAGTATCTTTACCTTATTAAAAGCAAGTGGCATACCTACATGTTAATCCATTCAGAAATATATTTCTCCTTGCCGAGATCCAACACAAAGGCCGCTGGCCGTTGGAAGAGCAATAAATTAGAAGGAAAGCTGCGAGCCAGGATTTCCCTTGGGTTTATTCTCACTCAAGAGCTCTAGCTAATCCAGAAAGCCTTATTATACCACCCCTAATACAGCGCTCAAGACTACTTGAAAATTTCTTCGAGATGTGTATGGGTTTACTAGGTAATTCGGTTTTTGAATGTCCAAAGTCAACTTCCGGTCATTTTCCTCCCTCGGTTCATATTAGAGTCACTCCAAAAGTCAGTATATAAATTGCATAAAAGCCTCATATAAAACAGCAGATAAATAGGTAAGTAGATACACGTTAATTAATATAAATATTTAATATACATGAGTAATATTTTGCGATAATAACTGCCTATTGTAAACATCCTCCAAGAATTATTCTTGCAATAACATAAATCCCAATAAAAGATACATATAAATTAAACACAACAAGAGTGCAACCAGCCCTTATTAATATTTTGAATTACGTATATGAGAAATAAAAACAGCATAAAAATTCATTTGTCTTTACTTTCTTTTTAATAAATAGGTAAATATGGTGATTTTAAGAATTTACATCCTGTAAAGGCCTCTACAACAAATACATTGCACGCAAGGTTAACTCAAAAATTTTAAAGCTATTGCAAGTAATATTCATCTTGTACGAAGAATCTTTGTAAGGTTTTTCTTTTTATATAATCTTGTCAATTGGTCTGTTATAAATAATAACATTAATTCCAATGTATCATGACAATGTAACACTTCTGGATCCAGCAATATGTTATTGAGTACAGGCTCTGTCTACATACGTCGACATTTGTCCGTTATTACCAGTTCCTCGAAGTACTCCGCTACCAATTTCTCCAATTTAAATTGTCTATGAGCACCGCTCGACTGAAGTCAGCCGGCGCATTCCCCAGTTATCGACGACGCAGGCGCAGCCGCTGCTCGCCGGGGGAGAGGGACAGAAATAGCGACGAAAATCACGTGAAACAAGGACACAAACATACACAACGGGCGTTCGTTTTTTAAATAATTGAGTCAGGAATGACGATAGGCACCCGGCAATTCGAAGCATTTTATCGAGCTGGCAACCCTAGCACGGACAGTGGCCGTTTAATTTGTTTCCTTGTGAGTCATGTTCCAACGAAAATTCGAACAACTGTTGAGGGAATTATTTTAAGTGCTCACTCCTCTAATTTCTCTTATTGCCACTTTATACTTAAAGCTCCCTTTGAAAACATCGCGGTCATACTCATTGACCAAACAGCACAAAGACGGTATCGATTTCATATTTTTACAGTGAAGCAGATTTCATCTAAAACTAACGTTGACTATGATGTCTGTGTTGATTAGAACGTATAACAAGAACCGTTCCTAATTCAAACCGAAACTATAATTACGCCGCGAGCACTGATTGGTCGCCGGCGCAGACTTGGCTCCTTTATTTGCGACTCGTTTATTTTCTAGCTATCTAAGCACTAGTCTATCTTTAAAGGCCTGCGAGTGTGGCGACATCTTTTATCGCGGGTAGCGCTCGTGTTTTTGTTTTGTTTGTTTGTTTTCGAACTGCGTAGCCATATTGCGCCCGTAAATTATTACAGAGAGAGATTTGTTTCCATAGTTCTGCGGCTGCCATACATCACCGTTCGCCGGATGTTAGTTTATGTTGACGCCCGCTTTGTGTTTGCCGATTTTGTGCCTGTCAAATGGACGGACGCGACAATTCCAGCCTTTATATTTTATTGATATAGAACTCTATTACCACATATCTAACGCGAGACATCAATTCTCGACTACAAAAAGCTCTGCATACCGGATATGTCGTTGTTAAAATTATAGCGCGACTATCATATTACAAATATTTCTTCGTCATAATTATAAATTTATACACTTGTGAAATCTGTAATGAGAAACTGTATCTGTGAGTTAGTTACACATATAAAGATCATAAAGTGGAAAAGTAAGTTTAAAATAAAATTCTGTATTAACAGATTGAATTGATAAACGTATTATTCTCTAAGATTCCAGCTTCTTTTACTGTTCGGTAGAACCTTCACTAGATGATCCTAAACGGTTTCACTTGAGTAACTCTATAGAGCTGTAAAATGGTATCTATGAAAATAAAATGAAAAATATCTGACAGGTAACATATGTTTAGAGATTGCTTATTTACTGCACACTTTGTTGCTGCTTCCCGCTTCGTAATTAATTTATTAGATTAACAATATATATTATGAGACCCGGGAAGACCACATTATGACCAGATTTATGAATCGCTTCAAGATGTTTTTATTTATGGTCTTAACTAAACATAAATATAAACATTGGAATTTTTGTTATACGGTAACACGACACATCGTAAATTAACTGCAAATCTTTATCTACGCACACGAAAGTTTTTCAAATATAGGCGAAGACTCGCGAATTTTTCATTTTATGTGAGAATACTATTAGGAGTTAAATAATTGAAAAATAAGGACGATAATTGTATCGGCAGCTCTATATACGTTCCGAGGCCGGTACGACTGCGTAATGTTTTACGGTATGGGGCGAGACAATAATGGGTTGCTCATAACATTACTCGTCCTCTCGCCTCGTACCATGCGACGACACCGTCTGGAGAATTCGTGAACTCTACGTACAGTCACGTAAGATTAAAACATTTTTTTCTCACAACACTGCATTCTCATTTGTTTCGTGGTACCGGCATCTTGAGAGCGCTCTTTTGTTGGTAACGTGTGTTTATTTAGTTTTGAACAGTAAAATTAGATACTCTCAAATTATTAGTGTTGTGAAAACTTTAACATCATTAACGTTGACCTAGCGCTTTATATACCTTGTCCAATCTAACGATATCAAAGTTGTTTTTTTTTTTAATTAGCTGTAAGAATTATTACTGGACAATAAAAAGAATGTGTTCACCACTTCTATTATCATTATTTGGAAACGGAAGGCTATTTAAAATCCGAACCAAGACTAATTTATTCGTACTATTGCTTATTTAAACCTACACAATTTGAGATTGCTGCGATAAGAAGAATGCCTATCATTCATTCAGTAGGGCGGTTCAAATAAAATTTACATAGAATGAGATGCCTGCGCTTAATTAGACAGCGCACTCGACGCATAAATCATCGCTTACTTTGTGTCAGTCGACACGAAACTGCCGCAGAAGACGGACATCTAACTTATTTGCTTTTTTATTGCCATTTCTCTTATTTATTGCCTGCGCGAATATGTCCTTTGTGGCCATTTCAAGGAGCGAAAATGGTTTATTATGCAGACTGAACTGTTATATCATATATATGATTAGTTAAAACTATAACGGTTAGTTAAATATAGTGCTACATTCGATTACTTCATATCTACATATCATATAAAGGTGGAGTTTAATGCTTGAAAATTTTTATAGAAACAAATGACAAATTCGAATCAGTTTATTTGTACAGAGATGTCTTGATACAAACCAAATTAATTTCATCTTTTCATAAGATTTTTTTTCTTTCTTCAGATTTTTAATTTTACTTCAAATAAATGTTGAAGTGTAATTCAAACGCTTTATCCAAGCACTGTTACATGGAAATGTGTGATTATTGACGACTAATTTTAATTAAGAAGAATAGAAACTGCGTAATAGTTGTCAGTATAAGAAGAATAGAAATTGTGTAATAGTTGTAAGTATAAGAAGAATAGTAGTAATAAAGATAAAAAAGACAGACGTGTGGATGATAAATTACGTAATCAGTCTGAGCTTGCGTGTTCATGTAAGGATAGGTACCTACTTATTTTACTATGTCCATCCAGGTACTGATAGTCTTATTACGTAGCAAAATATAAAATACCATCGACATCCATATGTAATACTTAGTATAATCGCACAACTTTAAGATGAAAATAATAATTCTAATCACCCATTCCAATTTTTAACAAAACTATTCTAAACGAAAACTGAAATAACTAACTCGAGCTGCTTTGCTACTACAGAAACTACTTACACTGTAGACGCACACCGATTTAATTACGTCGGCTGCTAAAATTGTTCACGCCACTCTGACTTTTACATATAAATAGCCACTCGTATATGTAATGTAGCCTATTAATGGCTCATAAAGTTTCTAGCGAGATTGTATCACCATTTCGTTGCGGACTCCGCTAACCTTTAATTCCGTCGATTCTCTTATAGCGCAAGGAAACTATCGTATAAGAAACCTTGTTAGTGATAAAACAGTGATATAATTTGTTGACCAATAGGACATTAAACTGATTTAGTGGGTTGTACATTTTTGGACCGCGTTCTCATAATCTAGTTAAATCATCACTAAAAAACTTTTAGTTGTGTTAATTAATATGTAATGACTCCATTGTTTATATTCCTGCTCTGTTATATTAATAAATGTAATAGCGAAAATGCAGCTGGCTCGTTAAAATTAAAATCCTGATAATTTTAATTACGTAGATATCTTACATAGAAACGACGTACGGATTATTTTAAAAGTGGGTAGGTATATTATTTGCCAGTATTGGAGAGCTGACATTCTCAAGGCAAAGTTGTTTCCAAAATGGCGCTTTGTGAGATAGGTACATGTTAAAGTTTAGTTTTTCAGGCGTAAATAGGGTTTATCCTATTAATTGTGGTGGTCTCTACAAAACTACCTCCGCTTGGGTTTAATTGATGATTCCAATTCGCATTGCTCCTGGTACATTGTTTTTTAATTTGTGCTCGGCCGCCTTTAACCTATCAATCAAGCGTGTAGCAGACTCATTGCTAATGCATACGGTCACCTTTCAAGATACCTACTAAGATTTTTAATAGCATAAAATAAGTACAGGTACACATTAAAAAGTAACATTCGTCTATATTTATATCTTACGTATTTAAATTATGTTTTTTCGTTTAGACTTGGGAACTTCTGTCTAAGCAGTTTACGTATAAGAAAAAAATGTTATGCAAGACATGTTTCGAACACCTTAAAATTAATTAGGTCCATAATTGTTATGTCAATCCACATTAGTAAATTGTGGTAGTCTGCTCCAGGCATTTCACACTTTTGCGAGAGACTCTATGTTACAGTGAGAAGTAAAGGGTCGGTAGTCACGCTTTACCTCCCACGTTTGTAATTTTTTTTTCATGTCATGGTAAGTGACGTGCAATCTGGGACGTAGCATGTTTGCCTAGAAATTACCTAAGATATAGATCAAGTGCTGAATTACATAAAACTGATTATTTGAAAATTAAGTAATGTTGTTGTGTTTACGAGTAAAATCGAAGAGGATATTTTTTTATAAAAATAAATAAACAGGAGAAACATTAAGCAGATGAACAACACGCGCGATACTTATATCCTTGCGAAATGAATGCCTATCGAGTATGACAAACTCGTCCTGGCCCTTATCGCGATCACATTAAGTTCTATATAACTGTATTATGTAATTATAACTAGGAGTAGTAATATTCATTTAGCTATTATATGTAGTTTTATTAATGTGTTTTACTACTATGAATATATGTACTTACAAAAGGAAAATAATTTTTTTTATCTGTATATTAGTACCAATTAACGCATTCCGTGCTAGATACAGTTTTTATTTAGAACACATGACGAACATTGAGAATGACGTCGTAAAACCTACCGACATAGGTGTAAACTACGTTTCATTAAACCCTCCACGCTCTCTAAACGGATGAGCCATAAACTAATTAGATTCACTCCTTAACTTTATAGGGCATTATATGACATCATTAAGATTAAGTCATGCAACTAGCTACTAGTCGTTAATGTGAGAACAATCTTATCGTGTTAAAGGCTCATTACGTCAGTAATCGTTACAATTAAACACCTTTTAATAAGCGTAGCGGCCCGCCCTGTCATTACATTGTTTAAAAGCCTCAAAACCAGCTTTTATCCATAATTGTAGTTTATTTGACCACATTACTTTGTATTGGCCACGAGTTTGATGGGAGCGCTAATGTTTCAATGTTTGAACAGACAAACCTGTTTGGGCTTTTATTTTAAAAGTTATGGGCCGATAAAGATTCGCATTTAATTAAGATAATGCTGTGGCCATTTTACAGACAATTTATTGGGATATTTAGTCGGTATGTTACGAAACAACACCTGCTCATAGTGATTCCACATTTTTCGATAATTGAAAATTTCAGTGATAATGTTTAAACGTATACCTATAGAGCGATAAAGATTTCTGTCTACTCACAGTTAAACGTCGTTTATTTGATGACACGGACATCAGAGAAGCAAGCGTAAACGAGCTTTAATAGGCTAATCATCTACAAATTAAAATGTTTTTTACTAGAAAAAAACTCAAACACTTGAACCTATATTTTTAACTAGAAAGTTAAATATAATCAGCATAACGGAATTAAAATTTTATTTAGTTCCGAAAACATGTAGATAATTGATTACGTTTACTTTAATTATAATAACTATTTTAATGATACGTCAATAAGGTAAACCGCTGTGACAGGTTTAGAAGTTATAACTAAATTTAAAAACTTCTTGATTCATGCGACTGAAGATTGTGATATAAGACTCAAATCTGACTACTTCTAAATGATCAGCTAGACGACGTCACAATCTATTTAGGTATCAATGTTTACAATTACTACGGTTGTACCAGCTTTTGAATACCGCTCGAATGTTGATTAACTTCAGTCCTAGTACTGCAGTCTTTTGGTTAGTGTGAAATATAGAAAAAAGCTATTACTATTATTTACATTTTCATCACACATTTCAGATATTAATAGCTGACGTTAAAAACATTTTCTTACTTTCACTTTAAGTAATTAACAATTTAGAATTACCTTCGACTTCCAACTTTTGTTAAAGATATAATTAAACAGGTATTTTTGTAACGCATTATAATTGTAATCTTGCATTTCGTGACGATCTATCTAATCTATCTAGGAATCACGGTGCATAATTGCTGAATGCTCGTTTCGCTACTGATGGTAGCCCTTGCTCTTTCGCCGATTAGCCACAGTCCTAAATCGGTGCCGCATTCGTATCAAATAGGCAAGATTTTAATTGATTTTAAATGTAAGAACGATAAAGTATGCGACCAAAAGGCTAAATACAGAGGCCTACAATAATTATTTATTCATTATCACAAGTGTGACCGGCATGTTAATAATAGTTATTTTTCGTTATGATTGTTTTGTTGATTGTAATGTTGTTTCTGAACAGTACTCTAATAATTTAAATCCAGTACCTTCTAATAAGTTACAGATTACAGGTGTTTAAGTCAATACTTAATTGGTAACTAAATTCAATGATTTAGCTAACAATAAAGCTCATTAATAATTCAGCGTAAAACTTGTATTTAGAACTTAATAAGTTAATTATATTATTAAACTACTATTTAAAACAATCAAGTAAAGGCAAATTTAACGTTGCATACAAGATTCTCTAAAGGATATGTTCGTTAAGTAAAAGAAACATTTAAGATTCTTCACAATAGGAGGATCGGAGAATCGATGCCCGAATTTGAGTACATCGAACATGGCTTTTAAAACAAATCAAAACTAAATCATTTATTTAACAATCTATAACGATCTAATTAATGATCACGGAAACGTATATTACATAAATACGATAATTTAAATGTAATATGCGCTGAATAATACGAGTAGTTCCTTTCCTTTCCTTATTTCTTTTATATCAGTCGCGTGTTCGAAGTATGTATGTATGCAATTAGTAGCAATACTACACAAACGGGTAGAGTACAATCTAATGGCCGTTCAAATCAATGCGTCAATAGATCTGATACTAGAATTAGCTCGCTCGTGTACGGTAAATTGAAGGAGCGTACAGATACCGACTCTACAATGTCGTCGCAACCTGTCCTCGCTAAATAAGTCACGAACTTGTTCGTTGCGAATCAATCTTTCTTGCAACAAATTATCTTAATTATTTTATAATAATACGTTCAATTTATAACTGTTTTCTCGTGTTAAATATGCGTATGCATACCAATAATTTCATTTATATTTAGAAAAATATACGGTTTTTATTATGTGTTTAGAAACCCCTTTAATAAATTCCTTAGTTATTTTTGATAACTTTTGTGCCATGTTATAAATCTTAGCCAGGAAACTGTTTGGTCTGAAATAAATATCTGTATAATCTATAGGACGTCTTGAAATGCTTAGAGTTGGTTATAAATATTAATAGGGCATTTTCACTGCCCTCATATTCGATTAGGTTCCATTAAATGCATGTTCAATTAAATTGCAATGACAGGAAATAAATTAACGCAACGCTTACAACTTGGGTTCTAAAGCTACCGATCGGCTGTACAAAGTCGTTGCACCCCGTCCTCGCTAAATATGTCACCAACTTGTTTGTCGCGAATCAATCATTCTATAAAAAAAACGAATTCCTGCGGGACAGCTACTGTAACAAAATTAACGCCACACTGTTTCGGACAAAAAACATTAATATTATAATTGGAAACTTCATAGCTAGAGTTCATCATAATATTAT
>DWDX01000217.1:0-32474 GCA_018245675.1 Agara michaeli | reverse complement strand
CCTTGCAAACCTGACGCGCTTCGTCTACATTCATCACTCTCTTCATGCATACACGCCGGTTTCGGAGACTCTTGACTACTCCGTCTTTCTGTATTTCTGTAATATAATATTGTATGCGCAAGACAATGATATACATCTTCCTGTATAATCATATATCGTTTCAATTAAAAAGGATTAATAAATGCAAATGAAAGTAAATTGAATTCCTTTGAAAAACACATACGAGCATGTATCAGTTTTGAACTTTTTTTCGATGATAATATTGAGCATATACTTATATGTCAATAACTATAGTTATAATTGTGCACATTCTATATTTAATACATGTATAATTTTAAGGTAATATAAAATATAAAAAGGGGACCGGAAAGTAATGTTCTTTCTGTGAATGTTCAATATTTCTATATCCTTAATCAGGTCATTGTATATACCAAAGTTGTTTTGAGAACTTTAAGTTGCATGGCATTTGTTTGCTGATAAATTGTATAGATAATTACTTTATCACAAACTCGGGGGAATTATCCGGCAATGCACCCAAAGAGATGCATACATATGAGGCATTGTACGTTTTAGTTTTTGCGGAACAGTTGCAGTTAATTAATATTTACGATAATCATCCGCCTGAATTAGATATTCGTAAATATCAACGGCATTTTACTAAGATTCAAACCGGTACTTTTGATCTTTCCGATTTGAATCGGTCAAGACAACCAACAACTTTAGACAATGACGTTTTCAGAAATGTAAGCAAATCTGTGTTGGACAATCAAGAAACTGTCAAACCCGCTTAACTAGCCTTTGTCGGCCATACAATACCATTTGCAACAAACTTGTAAAGTAACCGGAACAACATAGCACAATACAGAAACATTTTTGTTCGGTTCGCTTGATTATTACTCGACATAAATAAAAAAATGAATTATCTATGATATACCATAATGCAAAAAGCATTGGGTCTCTCCAAATAGAAATACTTGTAACTCAGAGTGGGTCAATACAAACGAAATCCTACATTTTGGAGTGCCGGAACCTGGATGAATTGTGAATGCAGATCTTAACTGCATACAATTGAGTTGAGAAATTCAATATTCAAGTAAAAAGCGAACGGAAAAGGTGTTATTCTGTAACACGATATGCAAACTCGCACTTCACGAGAGGACCAAAAAAGTCCGAGGCAGCCTCTGCACCTATATTCAGCTGACATTCCACCATGGGATTTTTCATTTATTACGATCGCTACAAAACTGTCTGTGGCAAAATATTTAGATTTTAGAGATATTTAAAATTCCATTTGAAATATTGCATGAAAATCAATTAAATTCAATACCTCATTGAAAATCAAAGAACTAGACGACAAAAGGTTATTGAAAAACAGATTGTTAACATCTTTGATTAAAAATTACTGGTAAAGTTGATTGTACTGTACAAAACATCTTTGCTTACTGGTCCTACTATTACTCGTATACATATGTATGTATCTCATAGCTCTTCGTAACTGTGTTTTAGAAATGGAACTCTACCACATTTTTAATGCCTTAAGAAGAAGAATACCTGCTTAAGCCCTGTTATTAAGCATTTATGAGTATAAAGGTAGGTCAATATGCAATCATTGCCCTTACTAATTTATTACTCAGATAACTGTAAACAAATTGTAAAACGAATGATTGAAAGAACAAAGATATTTGTAATTTTAATATAAGCATAACAATATTTAATTGAAAGTACTACTTTTATGTAAGCCGTTGTTGTCAATTATAATAAAAATGTTAAATAAATAATTGAAGAAAATTTTTCGTATTTTAATTGGCTGGGAGACTGCCGAATGCACTGACGATCTCTTATATTCGACCCCGATATGCAATATATTTTGGTAACTACCTACACGTCTGAAATGAACCATCAAATTCACAGGCAGCTAACTTCATATGTAGGTTTATGTATTATGAAGATCCTATAATATTTTGGTTTCTATTATACTAACATGAACGTTAATTTACTCGTAATGCTTCGCTGATTTATTTCTATTTAGCACAGAGATACAAATTATGCCGACTCTAAAGACAGATAATAGCGTCTATCGCCTTAACAAATTAAAACGTAATAATACTCAACGCACAAGCACAACATTCTCATGGTTTATCAAGAACAATAGAAAAATGTAATTAAATTTATGCAAGTGCTTAGACATTTTCCATTACAATACACACCATGGCCAGTAGAATGATCAATTAATTATTACTTCTATTACCAACAGCCTTACCAGTTTCATTTATATTTTTGTAATCGACAAAACCGGTTTATTAATTGAAATATCAGAAACGCTTGCAGTGAATGGAAATTAACTTTCAATAGCATTCCAGTTTTTGTTGTTCTAACCACGGAATACAAAACCCGCAAAATTGTTCATTTTCCATGTGTAATACGTCGCTGACAGCATAGCAGCATATGTAATTGATATACAAATGAAATTGGAAACTAGCATGCGGATATTTCTATCGCACATTTAAATTAATACTGTGTATGTAAACTTGTTATTTACACTTTTGACTCTTCATCATATAAACTGATTAAATTATGATTGCATTCTATTAATTTAAGCTAGATTCAGCTGACTGCCTTAGAATTTTTTTTTATTTATTGCCATCACTTTCAGACACCGTGAAAGATATTCAATTTTTTTGAAAATTCGATTGATCGATTCGTTTCATTTTAATAGTATTGTAGACGTGTAATAAGGAAGTATCATAGTAAATTAATGTAGTAAAAGGAACGTTAAACAAGCATAAAGTAACAAACAAGCTGTGTTACAAAGCCAGGTGGTCGTGGCTTGTTCCAAGTTCTCCTCAGTGTGGCGGATTACCCAACATCGCTCATCTTCATTATACGGGAACTTTTCCATTTCACACCACGGCCTACGCCGCGCCGCGCCTCCCTATGTATGCAAATTTGCAAGCTTACTTCGCAAACAAACACACAACTTTTAGCTACATTTAATTTATGTTGTGTACTTTCTAAATTGTTTTCGCGGTAGGAATTCAATAACCTAATTCGCTGTTGTTTTATTTCGGTTGTAATCGAAAAAATATAGATACCTACTATATTAAAAGTATATAATATGTTACTCGTAAGCAGTGATTGAATAGTGGTTTGAAATTCAGCCTCCCACTACGGGTCTGGGTCCGATCCTGGTACGCATCTCTGATTTATTACGTGCGTTTTATATAACTAAAATTTAAATATCACTTGCTATAACGGTGAAGGAAAACATCGTAAAGAAACCTGCACACCTTAGAAATATTAAAAATTATATAATATTATCTGTGGTGTGTGAAGTCTACCAATCCGCACTTGGCCAGTGTGGTAGACTATGGCCTAAATCCCTTTCACAATTAGAGGAGACCCGGTCCAGCAGTGGACCAATAAAAAAGGGTTAAAAAATATTACTCGTATGTAGAATATGTTTAGACCACAACGTATGTAATTACATATTTCCAAAGTATATATAATACTGTATTGTACCACCAGCGCTAAAAACTACATATTATATACATACATACATACATACCGTCACGCCAGGTCCCTAACGGGGTAGGCAGAAAGTACCGAGTGCCAAAAAAAAAACTAATAGCCTATATATTGTATTTATGTAACATCCACTGTATTATTCAAAGGAAGAAAAGTTTTAAAATTATAGTTTTAGTAGTTTTTTAATTTCAATTCCTTGCGAAGGTTTATTTGTACTAGTAACATCGGAATGCCAGCTGAGGACAAATTTACTGTACTGTGAAGCATCAGTGCCATGGCTTTATGTATAAGAATAAGTGTCGTGTTGTAATCATCAGATAAGAGTCATTAGTGTTCGTCGGAAGCCTTAAAGACTATTTTAAGGCTCCTGAAGTATCAATTCGCAGTGCATTCGCAACACTGCCGCATTGGTATAGAGACAGTTGCTGCATTGCTTCAAAGCAACAAAATTGGTAGATATAATGTTTGCAACCGCGTTTCAATTATTTACATAAATGGACTTAGAAGTTGAAGAATACCTAAAACCCTAAATTGCACTTTATAGTTTTTGTTCCCAAGGCCGCTTATAAAAAGAAGACCAATTTCACAAAACTAAAACACACCGGGGAGTCATTTTTGCTAAGCTGTTATACAAGTTTAAATAGAGCAAGTATAGGAAACCAAGTTAAGAGGCAGGTGGTCGTGGCTTGTTCCAAGTTCTGCTCAGTGTGGCGGATAACCCAACACATCTCATCTTCATTGTACGGGAACTTTGCCATTTCACACCACGGCCTACTCCGCACGGCGCATCTCTATGTATGCATAATGTGCACGCTTACTTCGCAAACAAACACAAGTATCAACTTAATTTAATTTATATTGTGTAATTTCTAAAACGCTTAATGAGAATTTCGACGCTTCTGTGGTTTTTGCGACGTCAATTGAATTTTTATTAAATAACACATACATTCAACTCTCGATCTCTTTTAAGTTAAAGATATCCGATCTTTATCTGACAGCCGTGTGTGGATTTGGCCCAAGTATTATTATTAATTTTCCCGTGTAATTTGTATGTTTTCGAATATTAGGATATCTAATTGGTATTCGAGCATCAGATAAATTATTTACATACGAATACATAAACCTAAATAGAGCTTTAAGAATTTTTATAAGTTTGAACATTACGTTTAGAGAGACTCGAGGATCAATAATAATCTAAAGCTTATTGTTACCCTAAATCGATTCCTTTACACCACGCGTCAATTAAACGTTAGACAGACGTCGGCTATTAGAAAGGAAACCACGTCACCAGACGTGTTAGTGGTAACAAGAAAATAATCAATCTCTCACGTCCACTTGGAAACAATCAACGGTCTGCTATTGCCTCCGTTCGATTCGATAAAAGATCTGATATATCAAAGACGTCCATGGTTCAATTACAAGCCAATGTGCTATTTCATAAATGCGCTAGTTGGAAAACAAAATGGCGGTTGAGAAATTACTGACAAGCATGTCAGTGGCGCTAAATCTCACAATTAAATCAAGAAAAACTTTAAAGACCACCATGTCCAGACCGATTTCTCACAAATAGATGGTTTAACTAATATACATATTACTTTTCATCCACATTTTTATATACGATTGCTTTAATTAATAGATTTTTTTTTTCAACGTTTTTATTTATATCTTATGAAACAAAGTCACCCGACCGCGTTTTTGTAGCCGTCCTTTTGTGTGTTCTGATTTCAGGAACTACTTATAACATTTGAAACGGTTTTCGCGAATGCGTAGGTTGTTTCTTAAGAAAGGTTTGGATATAATTGATGTACATTTTGTGTAAATAGGCCGATCTGTAGCGATAAATACGGATTAACTCAACAAAAACCATGCTTCTGAGAATTTTCCTTACATTTCTTCCATTACAGGGTTTTATATCAGGAACGCAATATGAAGACAGTAATAGGTATAAATGTCATTTTGATGTTAATTAGTATATAATATAATGTGTATGTATATTGTACATATACAAATACGAAAATATTTTTTGATATAACAACACAAGACATTCATGCGTGATTGCTGCTTTAGTTTGTTCTTAAATAATATCCGGGCGAAGCTGACGGGTTAAAACTGGTATAAAAATAATTTACTTCCCTACGACAATAGCTATCAGCAGATCCTTAACTCAATATTCAACGATTTTATTGAATATGGTTAGTAACAGACACACGTGACACCCGTATAACCATTCTATATTTGTGTATTTCTTAAGTTTTAGTGTTTGTTAAATTCTTTTTTTTATATCTTGATAAGTATAATACTGCTTCAATTTCATACTCTTCCACGTCTAAATTTAACAAATATAAGATAATTATGATACCGCATACCTGGTTTGGTTAGGGGTCCGAAGCTTTTTGCTCATCGAAATGCATGGCCTCATTAATTGTAAAGCTTTCATGTTCCATTAGTAAAAAAAATAATTTTAAATGCTGCTGATCAATAAGTATATACCTAACTATATCATTAAGTGTAGCGTTAACCATAAATTATTTCACAAAGGGCCAGATTACAAAGTGTGAAACGGGATAAATAAATTATTACAAAACGTGTAAATTGGAACATATTTCAAAGACTCATATTGCCTCATTTCGTAGGTGTCGTACGCCGGGACATATTAACGCAATTACATGTTAAAAGCCCCATCTAGTGCCCTAGGCGTCGCTCTCAAAGCAAGAATAAGTACACCTTAAAATATTCTGTACTTGTATTAAAACTTCCTTAAAACTTTTGCTAGCAAAATGGAAAGTTCATTAATCAAACTTATGTTTGATTAATGAATGATTTATGACATTAAAATTTGTATATATGTAATCGGTTCGTTGTCAATCGCAGATACATTTTGACTTTTAAGAAATGTCTATAACACGGTATACAAAGAATAAACATAAGTAAGTGATAAATTTATTTTAGTTCATTCAGTGTATAGATAAGATATGTACAAAGGATACTTGTATACTGCAATCTGAGTTTATCTTTACTGTTTATAGAAATACGAATATGAAACCATGAGAGATTCTTCGTCTATCAGCTTGAATACCTACTTAAATCTTATAGTTAAATACTCGATAATCATTCAAACAAATTGAGCGATAACAAAAATGTTCAGAATTACATAAAGTAGTTACATGTTTCTCATTTAGCGACTCTCTTTTAAATTAAACCTTTTAATAAGGTTTCCGCGCTCGCGCCAAATTGTTTTAGTGTATTACGACCAATCCGAACAACTTCGGCCTCATTTTAACACGCATAAAGAGAAATGAGGTAATTTGTTTCACGTCCTTATAATGGCAATATTTATAAGAATATTTACTGAATATTATGGAGTGGAATAATTATTTGTCTATTCGCAAGAATGATCGGAACGATTGCGTTCTACATTGTTTGAAAATTGCTCATCTTTGGCCATCGTTACTGGATTGGGAGAATAGGCGTCTATTGCCTGTAATATATTTGTCATTAGCCGTTGTTCGTAATGGTTATGATTTCTGCTCATTGATGTCATACATCTCTTTGACGGGTGAGTGGAAATGTTGATGATAAGTAAGTACATTTATTTGTGATAATGAGTGTAATTAATGATAAGTAGGCGATTTGTTCGTATTGATTTGATTGTTTCTTTTGTAATAACCCCAATAGAAACCTATATAATTACGCACCTTAGCATCAATGTAACGTAAGTATGTAGTAAACGTGATCCACGCAAGCCCATAAGCTCAAATGTATTATTCTGAAAATTATCTCTAAACAATAGCATATTATATTTTAATATAATTTTAATATAAAAGCTTATGCTTTAAGCTTTCATTTGTAGGTATTATTTAAATAAATTTTTTTATACAAAATCTCTTTATACCACGAAAAAGTTTAAACAGAAGTCTTACACAAAAACTTTATCTGAGCACTTCGTAAAACTACGGTTGCTGTAAAAGCGACATCAGGACTTTCAACAGGTAATATTCTATCTTGTGAAGATATAACATTAGAAGTTATGAAACGGAAAATAAGCATAGCTTAGAAAAAGTTTTTTGAATATTATCTTCGTAAGCTTAGTTTACTTGCAAAAATGTTTATTTAAAAAATAAAAAAAATGTACAGCCCAAATAAATTTCCCCAACTATTAACTTTAAAGATAGTTCAATTTAAATGGTTTTGCAAGTAGGTCTAAGATAAGTAAAAACAATAAGAATTTTAATGTTAGTGTGAAAAATAATGGGTTCAGTAACATCCCTCTTGTCTATTTATAGTCAATCAAAACTGTTATACTTGACCAGGACTCATAACTATATTTTGTATGTCGCTCTACGCCGCAGTTCTACGGTTTTTTCATTTTCAATTACTGTATCTAATAGGCAGCATATTGTATAATAATTGAACCGAAGACGTCTTTGATGTATCGGCTTCCTTATCGGATTGGACGGACGCAATAACAGACCGTTGATTGCTTCCAAGTGGACGCGGGAGATTGATAATTTTCTTGCTACTCCTCCGATATCTGTTTCTCCTTTTCATATATATAAATATAAACAGACACACACAACCGCAGGTAGCGACTATGATGACCTTTAAATCACAGAGTTACTACTATTATTCGTCGGCGTAAACAAATAAAAATAACTAAATACAAAAATAAATAAGTGAAGGGTGTAGGTGTTATTATTTTATATTCCTAAACGAACATTGGTCAAAGCGCGGACATTAATGTGAATATATTGTTGGTCGAGCGGACCGTCCGTCCGCCGCTAGCAAAGCTCATAAATAAACAGAGAACTGGACGCTCTGTCGAAAAGTTTCGTAAAAACTCGCCAACGTAAAATTTACAACCGTGGATTCAGACGCATTTTAATTAACCGAAACGTTAACGTGAACCGACGAATGGTACTAATAAATATATGCTATTACCGATAAATAAGGATATATTACGAGTATATATGTTATTTTGCTAGACACGTGAACCGCTCCAATTTCAATATAATTTTCTGTTAAGCGGTACAACAGGATATAGTCGTGATAATATGGACAATAAAAGCACCTAAAGTACCTTAAATTAATATTATATCGTAAAGAAACAGTAATACAATCTTATTAATGAAACACTACTTAACGTGTTCTCTCATAATGAGCTTTCTCAAGACCACTGTGTAGTACTGTCGAGAAATGACGTTCGACAGACTTAAGTTATACTAAAAACATTATGAAGTACTTTTAGGGTTGTCGGTTTAATCAAAACTCCAGACCTCGTGAAGGAGATTAAAATTTAAAGCACTATTCTATTATTATTTACTTTTCATAATTATATTAACATACTTTTGTCTAATTCGAAATCATATGTTCCAATTATTACTTTTAATACTGTATTTTATATATGTATATCACACTATTATTGCAAATATACAGGGTATATGGTAAAACGAAATTATAGCTGCTCTAAAGTACCTTGTTTAACATATCCCATATGAATTATTATTTAGACACTAACTAGATATCGATGTTCAAGTTCACGAACCAATGCGCACGGAACAGTTTAATCCGAACATTCCAAAGAGAGTATGCCAATACATCCTGATCGAAATAATGTGGGAATCAAAATGAATTGAAGTTTCTCCCTCCAAGCATCACATATTTCCGTAGTCTTGGTAGTTTAATATAATATTCCAGACCAACTGAAATTATAAACAATACATAGAAAATTTTGAAGTTGCTAACATGACATAAAAAACTAGCATACTGTATAAAAATGCTAACCAGGGGCTTCATCCACGTGGTCAAAACAATTTTTATTTCCATGTCATGTCGTTATTGCAGCCGTAACGCCATCTACGCCATTGACTAACAAGAAATATAAATTTTCCGTTAGAGCATTTAAAGAACTGATTTAATTAAATTGAAAAGAACTTGATATCTAAGCCGTTATCCGTTATCGTTATCAGTAAGCCGTTATCTTACTAATTTTCTTGTAGGTCTTTTGTAACAAAGTGACCCTTCTTTCATAGTTATCATAATCATCAAATCATTGATAAATTTAATCTTCAACGCAATGTTAACAAAATGTTATACATATGTACAAAGATTATCCGAAACTAATGTGTATTAATCGCTCATGTCAAACATATTCAAGTTATAACCAAGTACACGAATTCATTCGATTCGAACTAATGTGAGAAATAGAGCGAGTTATAGTTTGGCTCAAACGAGCTCCAACACTGTTTGCTCAACCTGACAGCTGTGTCTAATCCAAAACATTCTAAAGCTATTCGACTAGAGCTACGAATGAAGACATGTACATTTAATTACAACATCTCGGCGCAACGTTTCCCATTTCAGCGAAATCCGATCAAAATCTATACGTACAAGTATTTATAATTCAATATAATATACTGGCCATTGAAAAAAGTCGTCAATAAACCACGCTATCGCCATTACAAATGTTCAATGTTACTAGTAACACGGCAGAATGAAAATAGTTTTAGACTAACAATGAAACTATAACTTGATAGGCGTCGGGCTAGGGAACGTGCCAAAAAGCCAAAGAGGACGCATCTATCGTTTGACTCGTACGTCTATTGTGCCTGACAATATTTCGTACTGTTACGAAAATTGCAACTGAGTTTCCAAGTATAACAAACTGCACACCCGCGATTACGACTTTGCACGCTGACATACAAAACAAAAATTATTTCAACGTTAAGTTCAATTCGTACGCATCGAGGATGTATGACACAATCAATTTTAGCGATACGAAAATATTTGCACTGAGCCTATGTTGTACTAATGAAACAACTAATAAATTAAATATTATTTACAGGTCTATAATAATAAATCGATAATTTTACATTAAGCCAGTTAAGTCAGCGAAGCCAGAGCAGTTACTTACTACGTGATTTTGTAGATATCTACCTGGGAAAAGGCGTATAATAAGATAAGTTAACGCGATATCTCTAAGATCTACTTCAATTTAGATACTCTTACACGGAGAGTGCGTCGTCAAACGTATAAAATAAACCGGGCAAGAGTAATGTTTAAAGTTTTATAAGCAATTTTCAAAGCTTATTTTCAAAACCGTTAGTTAATTAATGTCGATATCGATAAACTTATTTATCTGTCTATCTATATTCAAAAAAGAAATAAGCTATGTACTTATCGAAATAAAATGATCTCTGGAGCAAAGACAGCTCATTACCGCTTACTAAAAGACGTCAATATATTGCTCAGAATTTTGATCCCCGTTTATCGTTCTTGGCTATATATTCACGACACGGTCCAGACTGAATTTTAAAATGAATATAAATATAATATACATACATATTTTTGTGAATACTAGATAAATACATGTTAGTTTACCAATGAATGTATTATTGAATATAATAATCTAAATATAATATATACCTAACTCAAAGGTGACTGACTGACATCTATCAACGCACAGCCCAAACCACTGCACGGATCGGGCTGAAATTAGGCATGCAGGTAGATGTTATGACGTAGTCATCCGCTAAGAAAGGATTTTGATCAATTCTACCCCCAAGGGGATAAAATAGGGGATTGAAAGTTCTTAACGCGAGCGAAGTCGCGGGCAAAAGCTAGTCTATTATAAATCTGTTAAGTTATACCAATAGACACTAAAACAAAGTGATAAAAAAATTGATTCGCTGTCCATTACCGAAAACGAGTGTACATTTTTCTTTTATCCCGATAATCCAGTGCTGTCACAGTACTCACGTGCCTCCGTTATTAGCATGCGGGAAAACAAATCCAATCTGCCAAACAAACGGGGGTAACAAGACGCGGGAACTTTACGAGACTTGTCACGTATACTGGACGAAACACACTTGCTACATACTTTACGTGCAAAGCAATCTGAAGAAAAAATATTGTTTTATATGGCTCTTAGCGGTTGACATTTAAGATTCCTTTCGATTGCCAACATACTGCTGGACCATCCCCTATTCTCTACGCCTTCCGATACGAACCGAATAATTGGAGATAACTCTCGGAAATTTTTACCCCACATTAAATAACAAAAAAAAAATACAGACGAATTGAGATCCTCCTCCTTTTTTTGAAGTCGGTTAAAAAAGGTCAGAATCGCATGCAGATAAAATTGAAAAAAAGAAATGAAGTACAATTTATTATTATTATTATTATTAAATAGCAGTCTGTGTTAGCAATTAGATATGAAGGTTGAACTTACTTCCGCCTTTTTTTTAGCTCACTGAGCCCAGAAGAATAAAGCTTTACTCACATTATCTAGTTTTGTGGCGATTTGCTGGTCCTTTTTACTAAGGACGAGTATAACGTTTAATGAACTTCTTTCTGTAATATTTCCAGAGCGCTACAAAATGTGCCTCTTAAAGTAAAGCGCTATTAAGACGTTGGTGACCAATTACATTTAGATCTCCAGTCCACGAATATAAAAAAGACGTTATAGAATAGACCGTGTCTCTAAATGGAGAGAGATTTTACGCCTGCTATAAGACAGACGTATTTCTCCAAACTGACTGCTAAAACCCAACTTAAAGTAACGTACGGTTCTATTCTTATCTCTATGGCCCACAGACATCTTAACGTGAAATGCTCATTGTAGAAAAACGGTTATCGTATTTCACGCTGCAAATATATGAATCGAAGGATTTTATGATAGCCACCGTAAAATCTTATTAAAGTAGCTCGTCTGTTCAAACTCTATGCGAAACTCTAACGTACATGAGATTAAACGCAAACATTTTACTACCCTTGTTGTATACCCTATACCTATGCAATAAGCTATACTATTGCATGTCCCAATACAGAGCGAAAGTTGTCGGTTGCATCGCGTTGTTTCCACTGTTTCTACTCAACTATTTCTATTCGGCAGACATGAATCACTTGCGCAATGGAATGCACACGGTCGATGCAATTGTCGCTATTTCTTTTTTGTTTACGCCGGAAATATTTCTAGTTGAGTTCAAGAAACCCTCACTCACAGTTTTAGCGTCAAAATAAAAACTTTGTGATTTTCACTTAGTAGATTTATTCAGGAGCTCCGTACCATTCGACAATCCGAGCACGAATGATGCGTGGAAAGTGGGGGGAGCGGTCGACTAAACGATCAGACTTATTTTTTTAAGGTTATTTTGTGGATTAGCAGATGGATGATAACACGTTCCCGCCAATCTGTATATAATAAATACATTGAGAATAAATTGAAATAAACCTACTTTACATTTACACTTTTACAAAAATAATTTATTATTATCAGTAAATTGTAAGAGGAAAAGCAAGACCATATTTCAGAGTAGTCCTTGAAAACGTTAGGTAAACGTCACAAGCAGACAATATAGCCTTGCATGTTCTTGACAAGTGTTACGACGATGTCATGAATATTTCAAGAATGGTTATTTTTCTTATTTGTTTCGACCATGTCTCCGTTTTTGCTGGGTTCTTCAGAACATGATAATTTTCCTTAGTCATAATATAATATGCTTAAACTAGGCTCATTACATTTCGAAAGGAAGGAAAAAGGGTTCTTATATGGGAAGACTTGGTTATAAAATTTAAAATCGCCCTATAATTTTCGACTAATCAATTTCGTTTAATAGTTTAGTTTAATGTACATTTTTATGATAGAGTTATATGAACGATAATGTTGCTTGGCTTACATGTTTAAATGCTCGATGTGTCATTTCTCTATTATCACAATGAATTTTATTATCAAATCTTATATCTTCTTAACTATTTTCTATGATTGAAAATATGTAATTGAAACAGCTGTGCAGCACGCCATCTTGTAGAAACATATCGCACGAAATGAATCTCTAGAAATTTTGAGTAGCGACATCTTTACATTTTCGGAACTAATGATAACACTGTGCTGCAAATGAAGTACGCTACAATCAACGCCATCTTTCGAATAGATTTCTAACTGAACGGCCAGAATTCATTGACGCCATCTATGGAATATAACTGAAAATCCCTTCAATGACTGAAATATAATTTAGT
Source organism: Agara michaeli (assembly GCA_018245675.1). Classification (NCBI taxonomy): domain Eukaryota; kingdom Metazoa; phylum Arthropoda; class Insecta; order Lepidoptera; family Hesperiidae; genus Agara; species Agara michaeli. Next base: position 18,935 of record DWDX01000217.1, on the reverse strand, counting down.
AGGCGCTACATTCCCAATCCCTAAGGTTACTAAGTTTTAGACCCCAAATATTTTCACATTAGTATAAGAGATGGCGCTTCTACTGATAAATGTTTTATTATATCGCATTCTTATCCTTGCATTTTTCTAATCTACTACAGCTGTCTCTTCATGAATATTGTGGCAGAATTTATTTTACCGTATGTTCGAAATGTGAGTGCGTTATATATTTTATAATTTTATGAAAAGTATCATAATCCAACAGCAAAAACTCAAGTTTCTGAGTTTCGGGTTAGAAACTGTCTGCGAAATCTTCAGCTTCATTGAAGTTTGGATTTTAGGACGAAGGACCTTGTATCGAAAAGCCTACCTTTTCTAGCACTCATACATATAATACACAAAACAATCTGTCTAGAGCCAGATGCTTTCTTAATTAAGAATTACTAAAACGACTATCACATAAAATACATTTGATATAACGATACGTCTAATCTGAAATGGTAATATATATGAATAACAGCATTAAATGTCCTCTGGAATTGCAGTGGACTTACGCTTCAGTATAGGAGAAAATGAAAACAAAAACAGTAAATATAATTTTTTTTTGTAAACATTAAGAGGATTAAAATCTTTGAATTTAGATCACAAGTGGCCGAGTGGCTGGCAATAATTCGTAACTACTGAATTTATATCCTTAGTACCATACTAAATCCCAAAATACTTTTTACGTCGGTTGCCAATATATTTCGATTGCTTGCATATATTATGGCTTGTCTAATCCTTTACCTCCAACAGCCTGTAAATTGGCACATAATTATATGCAAATTTCTGCTTAGCAACGGATAGAGGTGAAAAGATTGAGTTATTATTAAAATGCATTTTAGTTCTAGAGAAAATATGCGAACATTTTTAAAGAAGCAGATTGTAATCCTCACGAATACGTGCGAATACATATTATATTTGAATCAGGTCCCATTTCGCTCTCATTCGTCTTGTAATTTTATTTGCCGGCAGTGAAATTGCGCTTTGTTACATAACTTTTTTATCTGGGAATGTGTTAGAGATACATTTATCAACTGTTCACGGTTCACGGTGTAAATAAATTTTCTGTTATAAGAGTAAAAAATATGGCATAACTAACTGGCGCCCCGTTGTGACATTACGTAGTAGGTCCCGTTTTTACAAAAATGTCCTATTCGGAATACAGAGAAATTTCAAGATAGTGCCTAGAAACGATTTTATTAAATTAGTTCAATAACTAACTTTATAGTAACTAACTTGATTTTGTCTAAAACCTGGTGTATTGTGTAAATAGTAGGTATCTAGTGATATAACTACTAAGCAGAAAATGGTCGTAGTCAGTATTTTAAAGTAGTTCAAATTATTCCTATTTAAAGCATTTTTACCCTTGGCATTAAGAAACAAACGTATAAATTAAGACTATTCAACATTAAATCCTAGAAAAGGCGTAGGTCGAATAGCAAATTGGTCGTGTTGTATAAGGTCAATGGAAATAGTGCTTATTTGTAAGCAAAACTCCGACTTTTGCTAACTATAGAAAAATAGAAGTAAATTTTGTCTTGGCTTACTTAATCTTAACAATACCCTTGAATCGGGAACTCCACGGTATGTATGCCAGAAGTTAGTGCAGCTGTTGAACCCCATATGGAAGGCTCTATGAATTTGTTTCTTATATTCAACCCTCATCTGTTACAGAGTAAACAATTATGAATATGCTGTAGTATAAATATTCCAAGTTCCTGACTATTCAGTTATAATGCCTGCTAGTAACGACAAGTTGACAATACTCGTCTAATTTGGAATCAGCACGCCGTATGTCGAACGGTGCCAATACACATTATTCTACTTTAATACTTCTGGAAATTGACTGGCTTCAGTGGTTAGCCATGGACTGCGAGAGATCATTTACCAGCCAATTTGCAACTTTACCCAACAAGAACCTTGATATTAATAACCGTTTTATTGTAAACTTAGCATTGCTTCAGCATTTTTGGCTCAGTCCAGAAATTCTAAATTAGTTCGCACGATCAATATTGTTTGCGCTTTATGTTAAAACTTCGGCTTTTGAGTAATTTAAAGTTTTAATCACGATCCTGTTTATTGAAGTGAAAGCAATTCTCCTATTTCGTTCCACTGCGTGTTCAATGCTTTTAGTCACTGGTTTTAGAAATGATAACAATATCAAAAGTACTTTAAAAAGTGTTGGTTTTGCGTGTGGGTTGTGTGTGTATGTTCATACGTATGTATTGTGTGCTATTTGAATTGAAAACATGTATAAATATTTATTTGACGCTAAAAAGTTTGAAACTATATCGCTGTACGATATTTAATGATTGGTTATTTTTGCTTATAACTGAATTATTAATAACTATACAATTGTATAATTACTATAGAAATTGACAGAGTACTGTAAAATTTTCCAAATTACTGTTTTCTTATTCTGAATCTGTATACATTGTAATACTTTTTCTAAAACTGAACACGACGATTTCTTATTAATTTGTTATGATAATACATTTATAAACGAGTGAAAACCATACTAACAACAATAAATGTGCCGTTTTAATGATTAAATACGATTTTGTAATAGCTGAGAATATTTTGTTTGAAGACGAAATGGGTACATAAAAAAAGTATGTATTGCGTCGCCCGATCGCGCCCTTATACTAAGTGATTAGTAATCCTAATGTTAAAACGAGTGCCGCGGGTTCGACTCTCCATGAGGACAAATATTGATATGATAATCATAGAAACTTGATTTGTGCCTTTACTACCTTAGCACAGGATATGATTAGATTTTTATCAGATCGCCATGAGTAAAGATGCCCTGAAATATTTTTATTCACAGTCAAAATATAAGTGTGAATAAAATTATAAAAATTGACGAAACAGAAGATGGCACAACAGCACAATTGCATAGTTTTACATGTGGACAAAGTTTGGTATTTATGCCGTAATATCTAACCAAGAGCCGATAGCGAAAGTTAAAAGGTAAACGAAATCCGGAATAAAACGGTACCCACCTCACTCTATCGAATACAGTGCTTGAGGGCTGCTGGCTCATACAAGGAGGTGCTCCGTCGCAATTAACTTGATTTATTCGAGGCATTTACTTATTCAGTTCTACGGTTACTACGCCACGTAACACGCAACCGTCTTACTGCTAAAAATACGAACTGTAACTCCCGTATAACATTTATTCGACTTTGTACTTTAATACTCAAATCATAAGGTCGACTCTGATAACATTGAGATAATGTTTTACAACGTAAAGATGTTAGAAGAATAGCTAGTAAACTATCCCAATAGATAACCTATGTAGCATCTCTACATATTTAACCATATTTAGTAAAATGTTTTACTCGGGTCACGAATTTTGCTTTAACGCCATTACAGAATGAGGTTTTTTATACTGTTCTTGATATTAACGTTAAATTTATGTGTACCTAATCACAAACTGTGTTTGTATAGAACCCATCTCAATACTTCATGCCGCTAATATTTGTACATATATAATGCATAACATAATAACAAACATTATTTTTGATTAAATGCTATAGAACCAGCAAGTATTTATATATCGGACTATGTCTAACGCCCGACAATACATTGTGTGCCTAAATAACTAACGAAATTTTGTTCTGTTTAAATACAGATATAGTAACGACGATCGTGTTGAAGAGCTTGACTTGACTTTGTTGACTCTTAGTTGGGAGCTGTCAAATATTGTACAAGTTCAACAACCTTTATAATAATTAGGATTTAAAACAATGTACAACGACCTTTATATCCAATATGTTCATGATCCTATATTATTAACTTTATCAAAACTAACTCAAGCAATACTCGGTGTATTGCTTCAACGAATGCGCAAAATATGCAGTAATTAAAATGAACGCGACGCTTGAACTCTCTACAAGTACTTTTATTTTTATTAATTTCCCAAGAGAATTTAAGGTTTAACAAAAACAAGTACGATAAACTGCTAGACTCGACACAAGGAGAGTAAAAGAAACTAACTACCAGATCCGGGAAGTAAAGCAATAAAACGCTTGCAAATTTAATATCGCAATCATGAGGCAGATTTGTTGTCGCGACTCGAATTTACCGTGTCCTCGTTTATTGAGTTGTCCCACTGGGAACTATCAGCGATAAGTGATGAACAATCCTCGCTCGACAATTAATAAACAACACCACAATATGACCCTTAAGGACGCATTGTCAACTTGTGATCCAGTGGTTAACGAGCTTAACTGCTGAGCCTACTACTTGTGTTATGAGCATTGAGATGAGTATCAGTTCTGGGTTCGGTATAGAGATATTCATAGAGGTGCCCATTTCTAAATTTATATAACGTAGTTTATCATCTATCTCACTACCAAAACACACTCCGCCCAGTTTGAGATAAGATGCCCGTGTGTGATATTACATACATACATACCGTCACGCCAGATCCCAACGGGGTAGGCAGAAAGCACCGAGTACCAAATAACTCTGTCCATGCAAACCTGACGCGCCTCGTCTACATTCATCACTCTCTTCATGCATACACGCTGGTTTCGGAGACTCTTGACTGCTCCATTAGCCAGTATCTGACCTATTGTGTGATATTATCAGTATAATTACTATTATGTATTTATTGATAATGATGTCAATATTATTTGTTAACAATAAATCGCGAGGAATGAAGCGGTGAAACATAATTTTTATTCAGTAAACCACTTTGAACCGGTTTCTACCTCCATACTTCATCAACGTGAATTGAAATGAAAACCAGTATGACTTAAATTCTTATATTATCTACAGTTTCTATAATCGTTACCTGGCCGCTGGGAAACAGTTCACTTATCGTACCCTCATTTAACAATCTGTTGCGGAGACCGAATTCAGATAAATGACACTTTTAACTTCTTCAGATCGAAATAAACATTCATTGTTTTTTGGATTCTCATCGAATGTATTTTAGTAATATGTATAACAAAATGAAAAGACTTTAACAAATACATAGGAACATTTGTGAAAATGTGCCAATAAAGTGCAGTGAACTTAACTGCAACGTTGCGTAATGAAACAATCATAGAATGAAACTAGAATTTGTTAAAATGGCGTGCTGTTTCTAACCCATAAAATGGTGCCTAGAGTAATTAATTATCTGTTATTTCAGAACAGAGTCTGGTACGATTTAATACTTTGAAACGTTCGTAGTTCTAATGCCGTTGTTAAATGCAAGCGATCTTTAAAGTTAAGCGACACCGCAGGCGCTCGGCACTTGGATGGGTAACAATAAGCATCACATTTTCATGACCGCTTCCTTCATTAATGCTTCGAAAGACGACTGCTTACAGTTGGGACCAAATTTTATCTCTAAATACTTATTATTAAACCTAGTCGCAGGAAATAAAAGGCAGTTTAGAAACATCAAAAAAATTCAAAACAATTTGTGTCCTATTAACATTAAGCATTTTTAATTGTCAGTATGGAATCACGAATACATAATGTATTTTGCATAAGAAAAATTACGGTATAGATATATTTTAAACTGGTTATATTTAAAAATATATAGAAAAGTGGTTATCCAAAGTCTATAAAATGGGACAGTCGATGAAATCCTAATAAGTAAAGTTCAGAGAATGTAGGTAGGTATTAAAATTCTCAATGCATTCGGCCAAATGAACCAAGTTTTTACAAACCTTCGATTTCCACGTCCGTAGAGTAGCCGTAGTATAAAAAATGTGTGATACAAATTCTCCACGTAAAAAACATTTATTCTTCTAACAATAGCAAACGTTATTACAATTCGATGTTTCAATTCATAAAGTGCGAAGACAAAGATCAGGACAATTTCCAACTTTACTGTCTTTCTCAGAGAAGCCTCTTTTCAACGATAAGAAGATTGAACGATGTATCGAAATGATCTGCATACGGATAGGTTATGAATAGTTATTTTTATTTTCAAATTTTAACGAATAATAAGTTAACAAATTTCAATGTTTTCGCTTGCATGTTACGATTGTATAATAAAAATATAGAAGTATTTTCATAAAAAATGTGAAGATGATAACACTCCACCGGATTTCTGTGATTCGCGGTACAATACGCGCCGCGAAAAGACTATCCCAACTTACTTCTGATTAAGTTTGTTTTTCATGTTCCACTTTGTATTTTTATAAATAACACTGTATCTTCATTCGTTGTGAACATAAATTTTAAAAGCGTGAGAAAATTCTTGTTCCGCTCGTCTCTTAAACCTTTAAAATGAGATAAGGTGGTTTGGTTTATTAATATTTTATTCCCTGCTGACAACGATTTGCAAGTGTATACTATTACGTTAAAGCACTACGTTTAAAATAACTTTCCATAACAAAACCCAATGCATTTCATTTAATTATTTTGAACCTCTTTATTGTTTTATGGTTGGATCCAACACGCAGTAAACCACGCTACTCATTCGGGTTGCTATACTACATACAGCGTAAAGAGAGAGGCATGCTTAGATGATTCTTTAAATGACATCGACTTTACCTGCCTATATTTATAAATAACTCAAGTCAAAGTGATAGTAAATTTAACTTAAAGTATTAGTAGGTTATTGTTATCATAATCAATGTATAAAATAATTATGTGAAAAATTCGTTGAATTATATTTCAAACCATCGTATACATAAGCGAGAGGCGTCTGATATTACCTATATATATGTATGTATATTGTGTAACATAGATAAACACGCGCACGTAACACCGCTGCACGCTGAAACTACAGTTATTTCCACATCCCGAACACTTTGAGGGCGGCGCTAATATCACGTTACTTTAATTGATGTCGACCTCGCAGAATCACTTATTCCAGAGCCGTTAACCCGAGAACGGAGCATGTGGACGTGAAGACAGTAAAGATGCGTTTTGTGTAAAAATAAGAGAACCACAGAAGTTGCATGGAATAATTTAATGTTTGTTCGTATGCGCATTATCTATAGATGTGATAAACTAAGATTAAGAAAAATCTGTTAGTGAGATATAATTTTAAAAAAAATTGATACGTGATACGTATGATGTGTTTATAAAGTAGGTAATCGGATTTACCTTCGTTGTTATAAAAAAATATATTAAGTATTAAAAACCTCTAATCACTTTGTAAGATTAGAATTGCATATTAATATTTAAGCACGCTAGAGACCTGTATTACGGGGATAAAATCATTAGGATATTACAACTGATACATAAAATCTTAGAAAGGAATCACAATAAACCGATAACTACTAAAGTCACATTCTGAGCATACGTATGCACGGTATTTTCACGTTATTTATAGTTGTATGACAAGGCGTGATCTATGAAGCCAATTCATTTGTTCTAAGCGTCGACCGTTGACAGTTTCAGATATCACTGGGCCGAAATATTGCGTCAGCTGATACAATCACAGTGTTCACATTCAGTATCGGATTATAACGAATTGTACTAATCAATTGATCACGTTAATCAAACAAGGTTAAAAAACAAACAAAAAGAACAACAACCATTAGTAAGAAACCAAATTAAAACTGTCCAGTTATTTCACACAAAGTACGTATATAAGTCAAATATGTAATTAAACACATAGGTATGGAGTTTTTATTTCTTTTATACTTGTGTTTCTTACAAATGTCTGACAAAACAAGATTGTGGACGTCAATAATAAAATCCTATGTATTATATTGTTTTCTACGCGCTTTATACCATACAAACGATCATAAATAACGCGATTACTACATATTTATCAACCACTATTAACCAACTCACCCTTAGCTATTTTTTCAGGCTACTAAGTTTCGATATAGAGGTTGACCGTTGGACACGGATCTCTCAGGGATAATGGACAAGGCTTGAAGTTCAAAAATATGCTTGTTCAAAAAAGGGACCTTTTTACCAAAGACCTGCATCAACCCCGAACTGATAGCTTAGCGTAACATTTAAAGCTCTCCTAAAAAGATATAGATAGGTAAGGTTTTTACGCAACACCTATTCGCGTCTAGTCTACAACCATTTCTCATACACTGTTTCAATATACGTATATACCTATATATAATATGGTTACCGGTAACTTAAGGTGGCTATTAATCAATCGTGTAAGCGAAACGTTAAGCCGGTAGTAATTATTGCTGTGATTTCTCTTCTAGCTTTGAAATAAAAATTATTTACGACTTACCTTCGTTAGCATGGTCTGCAGCTACGTATTAGTATTGTACGGTTTTCTCTATATAATTTATATTTACAAAACTAGTATAATATCGAAAAAGATTATGTTGCGACATTAAGTTTTACACGGCAGGATGATTGTAGTAATGTATGCTAAATTATCATATTGTTATATTTAGGTACATTACTTTTTCTTTTCGGTGAAAACCAAAAACCTCCGAACTACGAGTCCTTTTCCTGTTTGATAAAAAAAATTAGATATTTGAAACAAAAGTATTTTTAATGGTATAGACGCAGCGTAGTTATGGGTCCACTTTAGCACTTGGATCTCCTTTTATAATGACATGGTATAAGAGTTTATAAACTGTGTATAGTCAGAGCTCAAACCCAGACCTTCAGAGTGATGCTGAAATGTCAATATCAAATTCTAGACTATCACTGTCTATCATAATCCTAACATAAAAATCTAAGTATCTATCACTATAATATTCTAGGGATATTTATATAGATATAATGAAACAGAAGGAGGTCGCTGTAGGTAGCTATTAATCAATCCGCTAAGCGAAACGTTAAGCCCCAAACGGGCCGTAAATTTGGCTATCGCCACCTCCGCTATTAACAACCTTACAGTTCATGTTGCGTTTGTGATTGTCCTCGTAGTATGTGTACGGTCACAACATAAAAGTTTACCGAATAATACCAACCTTTGAATGAATTATAAGTAGTCTAATTTAAAATTGGAACATAACATTACTAATGTACGATATACTTCACCGTGCAGTAATCCTGATGCAGTTTTACGAATATCTTTATTACATTTGATTTTAATAGATATAAATTATTATATTGGCTAAGCTACATTTTCGTTTCTTTTCATATCATGTTTGGTGTAAGCGCAAGCAAAACACTGTTGTATCGCCTAAAGCGAGCCTTATTACATATATGTTTATATACAACGCGTGCGAATAGCTTTATCGCTGCACCGGGCCCGTCTAGTCCATAACCTACGCTGGCTGCCAACAAGCACTATGCATGCAATGCGATGTTTGCATTTTAATAATTTCACTTGACAGTCAACAAACATAACGTTAGGATTACGTGAACGACAATTTCGTACATTTACAGAAAGTGTACGTATAAGTCAAGAGTCCCCGAAATCGGCGTGTATGTATGAAGAGAGTGATAAATGTAGAGTATAGTGCTTCTCTCCAAGTCGGTAATAGGACATTTCTGGGGACAACCTCACACACGGCTATCTGATCTCAAATTGGCAGAGCCTGCTCCTGTAAAATGTGTCTTCCACGAGAGACTGATTACAGACCTGATAACAGAAATGCTCAATCCGCACCAAAAGCCAAACTGATTGGGTTTCGCATGTTACTGTAGCACATGCTACATATGCAATTATCTAACTGCTGTTGGGAAAAATCAAATTATAGTCCGGGGCGGACAATAGAACTGAATTAATATTTTAATGCATGCAAGATAATTAGCGCAAATCAAACTCGCCGACATTAATTATCGCAAAATGGCAAACAATCGTTTAATTACCCACCGGCATGGAAACCACCAAATTAAGCGGCAACAAACTCCCGTGTCGTTAATATTGTACATTTTAAAGTAAAATTTTCCAATGAATGCAGACTTTTAAAAGTTTTCATTAATATTATATTAGTTAACAACCACACAACAATGGATTTATTATTTTGTAGGTGAATAAAGAAGACGGATGATCACGTACTTTATGCATAGGTACCTATGTAATTTTATAATATGCAAGAAAAAGTGTATCATCTTTTCTATTAACTATTATATTATAATCTAGCTTAGTGTAGTTATGTATATAAAAGCATGTTGAAAATGTTGTAGTTCCCTTTTCACTAGTACAAAATCAAAAGTTCGTTGAACTTCGCTTTTAAATGACGACGTATCGTATTAACTCACACGCAGAACTATACAGTGTCTGAGAAGTTCATTAAACTAAATTGCTTCTCAACTATTAAGTTACATACTCGTAGTTACAATCCAAGAAGTCACAGCGTAATACTCTATTATTAATATTCATGTTTGTACATAAAGTTACGTATTTCGTAATTTAAAAAATCATTATCTTTTATTATTAACACAATCATTTCACCGGCTGAAAAAAGCAAAAATTAAGTGTTAAAACAATTACTCGAAGTTGGTCTCGAGTTTTAATGTGTAAATAGCGTTCGTAACTAACCGACACATTTACGATCTTATCGAAGCAAAAAATAATCGTATCGAAAGATTACTATTGATTGCTCAATGTTTTTGTCACTTTCTTGCTACCTCGTGCTTCATTAGTTCATGATCTTTAATAGTTTATGGTTTCACCGTTGGTCTGCGATGAAAATGAAAAAGGTTACGGCCATGGTTCACCACACACCAAACCACACCACCACAAAATATCTACGCTGTTTTCTTTTATCCTCACAGTAAGTGAGATGTTATTTTAAAATTGCGCGTAACTTCATTGAATTGGATGTCCATGTCAGGGTTTCGAACCACCAACTTCGGAATGGCAAAAAAAATTACAAGCCTTTAGGCTAACATTTTCCACGCAGTAATGTCATACTTAAAATAAATTTGTATGTATTATGATCTATAATATATTAAAAGCTTATCTAAATACATATATCAAGAACTGATTATTCCAAGTATAAGTACACTTAGTTGTCGAAGCATCTTCCTCTTAGTATAACAATGCTATTTATCGTTTAGATAAAATAAATCCAAAATCGTAATATCATAACAGGCGCTTAAAGTGAGGAAAAGTAATAATAAGGAAAGTAAGTACCTACATTCAGTTCAGCTTCATTTCAATTTGATATACACGATCAAATTCAATGTAGGTAAGTGAACTTTTTTCGTTTATAGAAACAGGAAAATGCGATAAAGCAGAAAACGCGTTCCACCTGAACGAAAAGTTATTTTATATCGTCCTAAATATTCCCTCTTTCACGTACAGAAACAAAACTTCACCTGTTTCTTCTATGGTGTTTTTTATATGATAATAATATGTATATTTTCATACGTACTGTTTATGTTAGTGGAACTTTCTATTCCGGGCTTTTTCTAATTATGCGTGGTACGTCCTTCGCTGCACCTCGTTTACCAGCAGGTGAACTCGTTGTTAAACGCAAGCGTAGTTCGAAGTAAAAAAATAATAAATACCTTAAAATAGTCACTAAATCAGATGGGTATCGTGATTATTAGACAATTTGGTATATATAAATACCAATTAAAGTTCACGAAACTCAGTTTCGAATCCCCCGACCTCCGGAGCTGAAAGCTAAAATCCAAAATTGGGCTATCATTGTTTATAGTGAACTACTGATATAGATGAACTTCTAGCGAAATATATACCTGATCACTAGTAATAAATCTAAGTTTACAAGTAGTAAATGATGAAGAAATATGAAAAATAATCTTTTTAGGTAATAATAATACTATTAGGCACTTGTTAAGTATTCATTGACAACATTGGACTGCCTGAATATGATTTTTGTTAACGTTATACTGGTTAGTTTATGTCGTTATGTGTGTTATTAGTATATATATATATATGTCGTTATGTGTGTTATTATAAATCAGTTACTTTCGAGTATACGATATTAGCATAGACAATTAAAAATGACAAATAAACGTAATTGAGTTTCATATTCGTTAATGTATACTTGCAAATGCAACAATTTTCTACAAATCTTTATCCGGCACACTCGGACATTGTTTATATGGAAACAAAAAGGCAACTAACAACTCATCGGATCGGTATTTATTACACAGCAATCTATTCCCAGGTCGGAACTAAAAATTACTGCGAGCGCAACCATCTCGGTTCCGAATCCCGCTAGAGTTGACTTAATCATAAGAACGGGCCGCGAAAATCGCTCCAAGTGTAACGAGCCCCCGGGGAGAAGCCGCCATCGCCCTCCTTTTGCTTTCTTTAACTCTGCGCTAAGAGTTTAGCTACCAATTTACTGAGACTAACTAAAAAGCTACCACACTTAAAAGAGTTTATCGATGTTTCACATTATTATGGGCAGCAAGAGATCGAAATAGTCAGATGAATAGTCATAGAATGAAACCATGTCAATAAATGATGAAACCTCTACAATTTATGGATTAATTGAATTTACAGAATTATGCTAACGAATAACAAGATTCATACAATAGTAACAGCTATATATTACTATGTCGATAAAAATAGCTATTAACCAACTATTTGTTTGTTTTTATTTTGATGTGACAATATGAACTTAAAGGATAAGATTTCAATTTTCATTTTTTATAAAAGCCGATTTAATCATAAGAGCGGGTTACGAAAACCGCTCTAAGTGTAACGAGCCCGCAGGGAGAAGCCGCGATCGGCCTCCTCTTGCTTTCTTTAACTTTGAGCCGAGAGCTTAGCTGCCGACTTACCCCGATCACAGTTAGAGCAACTCTAACTTTAAACAACACGCTGTCCCTTGATTTACAAAACTAACGGAGAAAAAACTTTAGTCAGAATCTGTACACTAAAAGAATTAGAAAATATAATTTATTTCTTGTACTCCCTTTTTGACAAGAAAGTCATAAATACCATTTTGTACATTCATGATGATTTTGCAATGAGGAGTACTTGTGTAGCCATACCATGCATATTTTGTAATATACGAGTACCTACCAGTGCAATTCGAGCAAGGAAAACGATGTTTTAGTTACTTTAATATTACATATAAATCCAAAGTTCCATTTGTAGAACAATATAGCACTTCGTGCACATTTTAGGTGAAAATCTATGAATGTTGTTAATAATATTATGAGTTACCATACACTAATGCAGAGCACATGTTAACCTTGAAATTCATGTAAATCAAAATGGCATGGAATTTCCCTAGATCTGGCTTAATCATATGAATCAGCCGCGAGAATCGCTCCTAGTAAAACGAGCCCCCGGGGAGGAGTCGATCGGCTTCCTCTTGCTTTCTTTAACTCTGAGCCGATGTAAAGCTGCCAACTTGCCCGGATTACAATGGACTTAGGCTCTTACGGTGTTTGAAAAACTTCGCCTCTTAAAGTGTTTTCTGCCTTTTTTCCGTAGTTTAAAATGTTAGCTTAAAGAGCTGAGCTAGTTTCGAACAATCCAGCACTCACCTTTTTGCTTGATGCAGTCGACTTTCGTTTCCGGTCAACGTAACAGCGTAAAGCTTGCAACGTTTTATTTATTATTTTGAGTATATATGTAGGTACCTATGTGTATCGTTATACATGAGCTTTATAATCTGTTAAGTGACAATATTGTTGATGGAAGTTGTTTTCTGTCGAAGCAAACATTACATCAAGTAATTTATAGATGTCAGTCGTCATTAAGATCCTGTTACATACGACACTAAACAAATAGGCGCACGCTTAATAATCATTAAAACTTTACATACAGTCGTATATGCCGGAACTGTCTTCTTTCAACAGGGATCTTTACGCAGAAGGTGCTATAGCTGCAAATCCCGTGTGCGAATGTGCAAAATTTGATACGGTGAAATAGGTGTCTGGAGGGCGTAAGGGTATTACGTTGGCTTATGGCACTGTATTAATTTTGAACCGTACTAACTTTGGCGGTGACAGAACTAAGACACCGACACATAATTCACTTTGTAACGCAAATGAAACTAGCGTTTAATTTACTGTTATAATTTACTAAATTCCTTAGCCGTCTATGACTAGTACGCCGTAGTAACTGTGGCCACAGCTTGCGGCTTTTTGGGTAGGATTTATCGGTACTACAATACGCATATCGTACATAAATAATAATAGTTTGTAACAAATTTTAGTACGGTTACTACAAATTCTCGTTTAACACCTTACATATATGACGTTCTTATTTACATTAGGTAGTATCGGTTACACATTCTACATAGATATCGAGTTATCCAAGTTATCGAACCAATTTGTTTGTTTAGATTTCTTCCACTCATCCAAAGTTCTATCGAGATCCTTGATTTTTATAAACACACAAGCAAATATGAGCAACAGCACGTGAAATTGCTAAAATTGAGAGGAGAAAATCACAAGGAGCATAGGAGTACCGCGGCCGCCTCGGTTCGGGAACTACATTACACTTTACATAAAAAACATTGTGTTGAACGACAACGGGGCATCAAGTTTCCCAGCGAAGACATAAGCGAAATTGAATTACACGTATTGAAAAAGAAATGTGTAGCTCCTTAGTAGGCGTGGTTTGGTCGAAGACTCCTCCTACCCAGTGATCCGCGCATGGATCGCGGCGTGGTCGCGCGCGAGTCGTTCGGTCGCAGCGCGTGTCGCCGACATAAAGTCAGTGCGAAGCGAGACGCGCGTCGGCTCTGTGTCACCCACACACGCAACTTTACAACTCGGGACGCGAGCTTACTTCCCGTTTGTTTTACTTCAAACGCGAATATGCCCTAACTTTGCAGTGTTTGACTTTGTCAAAATTCAATACAACTTTCTTAAGCAAACTTGGAAAGTGATATGGAGGGAATCGCTGGGTGCAATCAAATATTTTGTTAATTAAGCCCGGTTGGTTTTAAGTGAAAAACTCGTTCCGTGTGCGTGAAGAAGATAATTAGAAACGAAAATTTATCATGTAGAATAGTTATGGATGTTCACGATCTCTATCTACATAAGGTATGCAGTTTAAAATAAACTTATTTCAACCATTATTCTATTTTATTTATATTGTTTTAATTTTATTAACGCTTTCAAACCCCCAATATGTATGTAGTGATAAAATAACTTTAATACGTTTAAAAAATCCATAAAACGTAGTTAACTTTAATTAGAAATTAATAAAAGTTGGTTACACATTTGTGTAAGTCAAAAACTCGTTGGGGTCATTTGTAAATGTATTAAGAGATTCCATTAAAAAAATGAAAACTATTTATTTCAATTAAATCAAAGCCAGCCTTGTGTAAATAGCAATAAGGAATAAATAAACAACTGATAAAATGTCGGACTAATTTACAGTACGTAAGGAAGTTTAGTAGCTATTTATTTACTACCTATATAGAAAGTAAATATTATATACCCAAAAATAAAACAAAAATGGTATGAAAATCACATTTTGGCAGTTGTTATTTATTTATTTCTATTAGCACATTACGTCTGCCTTTATTGTTCCAGAATTGTCATTGCCTCATAATATTTACATAGTGATCGTTTTTAATGCACTTATTATCGTAACAAATTCGTTGTAAAATTTAATAAAAGTTACAAAAGGTAACAAGGTGAAGAGTAAATATTTTATAAACATTTTTATTAATTAATTACTTTTTTAAAATAATAGTGAAAGAATCCGATAAATGCCAGGTCCAACATATAAATGGGCATTCTCTTCAATGAGTACCATTTAGGCTTGTTATCATTACAACATAAGCAATAGTTAATATTAGAGTATATTACACCCTTAACAAGTTGAACCAGTTAAATAAACAGTTTAATAAATACATTATAACATTAATTAAATAAGTCGATTATTCAAAAAACCCATACTCGTATAATAATGCGACGTAGTGGATAAATTGAAATCTTTAACTTCAACGTTTATTGTATCTTTTTATATGTATGTGATATTCGCGTATTTTGTGTTTTAAATATTGTTTCTGGCTCAAAATTAAGAGTTTTATTATTTATATTAATAACAACCCTTTAACAGGACTGACACACACATTAATATTCCTAAAATCTTATTAGAGGTTGGTTGCTGAAATCTGTAGACGACAGGCGTTCTATTGAAACTACTTCCTGCGTGTTTGCTAGTTCTTGGTCTTTCAAGCCATGAGACAGAGTGTCTATTGAAGACATAATCTAAAAGGGGAAAATGCTGAACATTGATCTGGAAATGTAAATACGTATGTAACACTAGTATACGTAGTCGACTGTTCCGTCTACTTGCACTCAGACTGAAATACGTAAACTTTCGGCTGAAAATACAACCCCAAATGAACCAACTGCAGCAAAATGTCCTTAAAGCGGACTGGTCGTAGAATTGTATTTTTAACTTATCGAAAATTATCGGTTATCGTGGCCAAAACATAAGAACGAAACGTTCCATAATTTCTAAATGTGTCTCGATTTTGTGAAAAATCGTAGCTTTTTGCCACATCGGTCGACATGTTCTCTTTTTAAAAAAGTTGCTTCCCAATATTAATATTGACAGGAAATTTTAACGGAGTTGCAAACTACGAGGAAAATTTCTCTTCCACTCGACTTGGTTTAAAAACTGTAAAAAGGGAAAAAGACTCATTCCATGATTAAGTCAGTTATTAATTACGAGGAAATGCGAAGAACTAACTGTGAAGCTTTGGTCGTTTTTTGTTCACGTCAACAGGAACCCGGCCGAACCGGTGATATTGTATAATAAAAAAAATCGTGCTATACATGCTTTTTTAAATAGTAATGCAGCGTGATCTCGCCTGACGACAAGCATGGACATGTCTTAAGATGAAATTATTATAATATAATTACTATAAATAACTATACTCACTTGTATAATGAGTTTACGGATGGTAACTTAAACAATATTCATGTATGATACTCGTATGTGCAATGAAGGCATGCTCATTTGGATGTACCAACCTTTTTTTTACAGGTTGTAAAATTAATCATGTAACAGTACAAAAAATTTCAATCCCTCAGAAACAATATTTTTTTTAAATATGGATTGTACTTTAGGTGGTCGTTGACATGTATCCATCAATTTCAGTGATAACTGGATATCAGATTGCCTGCAACCTTTGTTACTTCAATAACATAACATAAAAAATTACTCCAGTGGGTGATGAGACACGAGCGAAAGTCGGTTAGTAGTTTAAACATCATATTATACCTTTGTCATGTTAGTGCTATAGAAATGTAGGTACGTGCTTAGTGTATTTACTCTATTTCCCATTTAAATACGTACATTGTATTTACAAGTTAATGATTTAGACTTTTTATTAAATACATGTTTCGTTATAACATTTTTTTTACAACGAATGAGTCACTGTTCGTTTAATACTTTATGTACATATAAAAACAAAAGTTACGTAACTTGACAAGGAATTAATTAATTATTATTATCTTTTTGATATATTGTAAAAATACTAACGCGAGTCATGCAAAGAAATTAGCGTGAATTTGTATAAAACATTCCATAAAGAGTCAATAGATTTTTTATAAGTCGTTCATTAACTTAAAAGCTTCTTGAAAGCCTAACAAGGAGCATCGTCAGTTTTATATAAAATGAGGACCAACATAATTTAATATTCCATTCATTTTCTGTATGGATTTCTGTGTACGAAAATTTTGAGAGCTTTGGAAAAATTGTGTGCCGATTTATTACGTTTAGCTTTTTATTCCATTTCCCTTATTTTCTTAAATATAATGGGATTACTATTCACCTTGTTTTGATACTTTATTAACTTTTCAGAGATAACCTTAGACAAAGAATTTCGATTATACATACCGCCACCATTTATTTAAGCGTGAAAAAAAGCTTTTCTTAAATGGCTTATTGTTATTGCTTAAAATAGCTCATACTGTATGTTATAGGGAGTCAGTAACGTACTAGTCGTTTTCAACATAAATAATAATGATACATAGATATAAAATAATGATAATACAGTTGATTTAATTACCATAACCTTTAACAGTTCACCCGAGAACTGTTATTATTTCACAAATCTATAAACCTTTAAAAGAAAAACTGCAATAATTTAAGTTGCTATTAAAGTTAAATCAAAACATATTGATTATCATATAATTATGACTCGATTATACGCATATAATTTGTAATGACTTTTATGCTAAATTACATAAAACTGTCATACATACCTGCTTAGAAAAACGTATTTCAAAAGAAATGCTCTTATTGAACATAGAACACAAGAAACAGCTAACAAATATTCAATAACCATAAATAACTTCGGCTTTCTTAAAATCAGATATCAAACACAATAATTTCTACCCTGACAAGACAGGATGTAACGAAAATCAGTTACACCTTTGCAACGATAACGGGCATTTTATTCGGTTACCTTATCTTAATAGTGCCGGGTACATCTAGTAGATTTGTAGTCCGGGGTGAAGTTAGTTTCCTGAGCCGTGAGTAATTTAAAGACGCAACTACTGATAACTGTAGTGTGTAATGGGTTTGGAGTCTAAAGTGTATATATCATTTGGATAGGAAAGTATTTATTCATTTATTAGTTATTTTATTTAAAATGCAAGCAGGTGGCAAACATTACCATTGATCAGTATGTATTAGAAATATAAATAAATGTCCTGGCTGATAGAATAATTCATTGAAAGTACCTAACAACTGAAACGAAAAAGATGAAATATATACATATATAAATATTTACATCTAAATACAAATAAACAATCTTATTTACCTTATTTTGGTATTATTACTGATTTGAAAGCTTGTAAATCGTATTTGTTAGAAACAAAAAACAAGAACATTTGTAGCTGTAATTCTACATGTGCAGATTACTCGCGTTTTTATTTGAATTCCTTATCTTAATAGTAGGGAAACACACTAATGTGGATTTGCAGCGAGGAGCGAGGTCGCTTCCTGAACACTGAGTAATTTAAAGACGGTAACTGCTGATATCTGAGGCGCATCAATTACCTTACGGTTTAGAAACGTGCCATAAATTATAAAGAGGAATACTTATTCAATGATTTATACAGAGCTGTAAATTCTCCGTTCCATAGTATATGCTGTTGCACGTTTAATG
>DWDX01000216.1:0-32491 GCA_018245675.1 Agara michaeli | reverse complement strand
AACTGGTGAATTGTGGGGGTGTACTACACTCCTCTGCCTACCCCTTAGGGGATTACAGGCGTGATGTTACGTTATCTAGCTTAGAAATGATCGATTTATCCATTCACTTACCTTCACCCGCGGCTTTGAGTGGTTTAAAGGATATTCGATTTGTTTATTTTAAATTCTATTTCACTATCCAGTCGACTTCGACTATCTCCATGCCAAATATCACATCGATCCAGTCTTCCGTTTTGATCTGAAAAAAGGACGAACAAAAGAAGATCAAACACACTTTCACATTGAGATAATAAAATAAAAACTGTGTGTATACAGTTGAAAGTATAAAAGTACTTACTTATTTTTGACGTATTTAGCATGTCTAAATACTGGCTTCAAAGACAAATGTTTCTTTAAAAAAATTGTTAATACCCAGTTTCATGTTCAATGGACATGATCACTTACCGTGGTAAGCCTCATATTATTGCATTAGTCGTTATCTGATATCAAATGCATCAAAATCGGTCCATTAGTTAGGTATTAGTATTACGCGATAGGCCAGTACAATTAGACTAGGATTCCAAAAACTTACGTTCTGGAACCTGTATCATGTATGCATCATATAACACCATCTTTGTACACGAATTTGATTTTTTTAAATAGAAAATAGGGGATTACAGGCGTGATGTTACGTTTTTTTTTTAAATAGCCTCAAAGGTCCTGTAATTAATTATTTTGATTGTAACTTAAAATAATGGTTTATTTGAATGCGTCAATTTTGAAAATACAAGTTAGATTTTATGAATTCTATTCGCATTTTACAACCTGTTTATAGAGCAAGGTTTTCGGCGTCTTAGCATTACGTTACCAGCCTGATGAAAGGTTAAATGGGCAATATACATTTTGTATGAATGTTTGTCATTTTTAAAGACAGCATTGTGATATTAAGTGTGTGGCTGGAAGTGTATGGTTGGAAATAAACAATTACTGCATAACCTAGCGAACCAGCGGGACGCAACTAGCATGTAAATATAAAGTGGAAACAGTAGAAAGATACAGGTTAAAGTTGATGACAATTATTTAAAATGTAACAAGAGCTTTAAAGAAATGGCCCGACGCCAAATTTCCATCAAAATTACGCTCACGTATAAAATCCAGTCGATCTATAATCTTAATCTGTGATCACTGACAAAATGACAGTGTCAAAGTGACATTATATGTCCACACTCCACACTAAACATAAG
This sequence comes from Agara michaeli, assembly GCA_018245675.1. Taxonomy (NCBI): domain Eukaryota; kingdom Metazoa; phylum Arthropoda; class Insecta; order Lepidoptera; family Hesperiidae; genus Agara; species Agara michaeli. Next base: position 31,268 of record DWDX01000216.1, on the reverse strand, counting down.
CTCCTCCGGCGCCAAATAATTAATTAAATAAACCCAAATAGTACGAAAATTATTCGCATCAAGGCATTATAAGCAATATTTCATGTTGTTGGAATGTCATTGTGTCGCGCTCGTATTTGCATCATAATGGACGTTATAACTATTATGTGTTCTTACGTCTTATTCTCTCCGTTCATACAATTATCTACGTGGCAATGAATTCTTGAATAATTATTATTATTTAAAGGATTTCGTGAGTAATTAGCTCTTTTGTGTTGATTAAGTGTCTTCTTTTAAGCAGAATGACTTGACTAATGTTTCAATTTAAATGTGAGAAGAATTAAGTTATTAGTCATCGCTGATAAATTTGTGTGATAAATAATATTTAATCATGACCATGATATTTTATTTACTCGTCGTATTCATGATTTGAATTTGGAATTAAATTGAAAAGGCTAATACTATAGAGTAACAATATTTAACCAACTGCTTGATTTTGTCTATGCCTTGACAATAGACTACAAATAAATACTTTGTAAACATATTCGTATACGTTTGTGGTAAAATAATCTATGTCATTAAATATAGTTCTGACATGAATCTCTATGTATGGCAATCCCTGCTTTCATAAGAGTGGTAAGAAATTTGTTAGGACAGTAGCCGATAAAATGCTCAATCTGCCTATTCCTGTGCTAGGGAGACGTGACATTACGTATGTATACGCAAATCGAATTATTTTTTAGCATGCATCAACAAATTATGTAGCTAATTTAGTTATTGTGCATGAAAATTCATGACGTCACATGTAAAGATACATATTTGTGAAAGTGGTATTTACTACATCATGCATGCTTTTCTTCTCACTTATTTTCTTTTACTAAGCGCACTGTTCTCTCTTTACACTATAGACAAAGTTTTAAATATATACTTATTATCTATGTCAATCTGTTATTTTTATTTTCTCTACTATTTTTTATCAGATCTCCCTCAAAACCCCAATCCGGTATCGAGCGCTTCGAGCGCTAGATCGTCCACCGGTGCGAGCGGCGCCCACGCGCAGCTGAAGCGCTTGGTTGCACGGGTAGTGGAGGAGGCCGCAGCGCTGCCAGCGCTCGCGCGGTACGCGGCTGAACCGCACACGCCGACAGAAGCTTCCACTTACGAGGATTTACTGGCTACCGCTATTTTGAATAAGGTAAGACCAATACTGACAATCATATGCGAAATAAACACGATTTTGTTAAATTCTTTTCAACTAGTAAAATGAACAGCTTTACCGCCAATAAATTTAATAAACAATATATTATGGACAACTTCATTTATACAATAATAATATGTAGTATCAACTAATTATTAAGTCAGTCAGTGAGGTAGATAAATAGCGCCATCTAGTTTTGACTTAATGCAAATAATTTATAGAGATTACACAGAATATTTGTTGTGTACTACTTAATCGTATCTATAAAAATTGATTTATATAATAGGTTTAATTTTTGGGTTTATTTTTATAATAAATACGTATACCTACTGTATAAGTGTTACCGTGGCAGCGATGACCGCCATTATTTAATATTATTTCCCGTGATTTTCCGCTAATAGTTGTAAGATTGCGAGTTTATTTAATAGCGGATCCAGTCGTTACCGGCACGCGAAATATTGCATTGGCTTTGTAAGTAATGATGATGACATGAATGACCTTGACTTGAAAAATTGAATATCAAATTGATTTAAGTATTTTAATTATCACTTCGACACGCTACTAAACGTAAATAAATGATATATCTACTTATAAAATAAAGCTATACTGCTTCTAAAGCTTGGAGGTACGGGTTAATGACCTCTCCATATATGGATGGTACTTTTAACACCCCTAAAGGCCTCAATAGACTTATAACCGTTAGAGATATTGGACTCCTAAGATGTAATTATTTCGATTTCGAATATGGAGTTAACGGTTAAAGTTTGAAAAAAGAATACCATGTGTACTTCCGGCTATTTCGCTGTGTTGCTGTTAATATGATTTTCACGTTCAATATATTATATTATATTATATTTATACAGTTTTAATGGGTACTGTATTAATATTACATTTGTGTGGCTTACAATAAATAAAATTTGTAAGTATTTATATATTCGTATTGATTGTATGTATGATAATAAATAATGATAATAACAATAATTTCTAAACGTTTCATTCAAATAACAATTAGGTAGAATATTTTAACATAAAGAATTTAAAAATTGATTTAAATAAAGTTTACGTAGGTACCGTCATAGTAATGTCACCTCACCTCTAGCTAATCCCGTGCAAAGAGCACAAAAATATTTATTTTGACATTTTGAGTTGACAGCTAATTTGAGTCTGGAATGTTATTGAAAATTCTTTAATTTGAAAATCGAATTGAAAATCTAATACATATTTTTTTTTTAATTACGACAGATTAATATTTCATTTTCAGCCATATACCGGTAGGCACTCGGCGTTGGAACCGAGCTATTCGGCCGATTCCGAGTAGTTGAAAAATGGCCGAGTATGCCGAGTACCGAGTTTAAACCGAGTACTCGGCCCATCCGTTTTAATTATATTTGGGTTGCAATAATCTATTATTCCACCTTGTTATGAAAATTATTGTACCTATTTGAATTTAGAGTGCCTGTTAAAGTAATAACACGTAACAATTATATACTGTCGGTGAAACGTTCCGTTCTACTCATATTAATATGCGATTATTAATAATAAAAATAATAATAACGTACTTCAATATTAATTGCGCCTGCACAATCGTAGTGAAATCATCTAAATTACCGCACATTTTGATTAATTCTTCCGTAGTTTCGTATAATTGTTATTGATTTCTTCCTGTAGAATAGATTTAACGTAAAATGGAACAGAAATATGTTTTTAAAAATCGATCGATTTGATTGGTGACGTAAGATCCGCTAATAGTTCCCTCTCTTTTCTTCTCTAACACGAAATCAGTTAACTTCCAAAATTGGTATAAGCTGCGTAATTATTTTACACTATTCATAAATCCTGCACCCATTTTCCATGACTCAGTATGTGGTTGATTTTTGTATATGTGTGCGTGCAAGTAGAAACTCACACACATAAACATCTAGATAAAAGAAACGCGCAAATCACACAGTTATTACAACTGGTGGGAATCGAATTGACAACCAGCGACTCAGCGGTCAGTCGCCGACCACTGGTCTAATAGACGGATTAATTAATTACTTACGTACAACCTGACAAGCACGATTGACCTCAAACGGCTATTATTATACGCTTCATAGTGTGAACACAGCCTTACGTGAAACCCTATAAAGATTATTGTACACGCGTTTTAATTAAGGGTCTTCAGGCGCCATGTGGTGTTTTAAAATGGTGTTATAGAATATGTATTTAAAACTGTGTATATTAATAATAATAATTATTATTATACCATCGCGCCAGGTCCCTGACAGGATAGGTAGGAAGTACCAAGTGCCAAATGCCTCTCCATACAAACCGGACGTGCTTCTACATTCATCACTCCCTTCATACATACAAGCCGGTTTCGCAAACTTGATAATTGCAATAATAAGATTAAGGATGCAAATAAAAAACGAGTTTCTCGCCATCCACCAATGCCACAGGATGCAGTCTGCGCTGTGATTACCAGACGCCCAGACAGCTGACAAACATAACTGTTTAGATACATAGACAGTATAGTGATAGCCCAGACTCCTTCCTCTCTCCCTCTCTCTCTCCTCACTCACTCTCTGCTTCCCAATCTGCAATGAGATGAGTGTACATTGATTTTTTTCTTCCCTTTTATTGTACAAGCGTATATACTACTATCAGCACTATCTACTATGTTTATGAGAGCTACCAATCAGAATAAAGATGTAGATAAGTTTTGAAAAGAGATACTTCAACAAATAGATATAATATACTGGTTGCAGCCAGCGGCGTTGCTCGCGAGGAAACTGGACAAAAATCTCATAAACGTAAATTCATCAATGTCGCAAGCTATTAACTTTAATTTTAACTAGAAAATTAAATACTAACGTTTACAGTTTCCAAACAAACTCATCCCTTAGTTCACCGTATTTAAGGCTGATTTTCCAAAAACGTCACGAAACACGTAGGTGTTTTGTTTTCTTAGCAAAAAGCTAAATACCATTTTTATGTTCTCTGAAAAATTTACGGATCTCCGAACAATCTTTCGACCCCAATTAACACCTTAGGGGTGGAATATTAAAATGCTTCTTTAGTAGCTACCAACGTGCTAAAAGGAATCCTCTACCCAAATATGTATCTAGTTTCCTTGCCTAGCTTAGGCTCCGTGATGATAAATGTCAGGCTATGTCTTTTCCTGTACATAGATTACTGTACATAGATTTGAATGATAACGCGTATCATTGGCTATCCGGACGATACAGCGTTATCACGATAACAGTCTCCGCTAAGCCCGGAGCATTCGGCCGCCTTATAATAACAAAAATGGTAAGTTTTAATTCGTTTCCACAATAATTATGACGCGAAGTGTTCGTCGGTGACCGGCGCGAGTTCCAGCCAATAATTTTGTTGGCGCTGTGAAAATGATGTCACTGTACATGACGCTGCTTGTGATGTGCCTTTACGTGGTCAGCTGGGTGAGTGATGGGACGAGTGATGCGATTGTTACACAGCGGTCTTTCTCGTTTTGTCAGACGTGTGCTCGTCCAAGACGTCCGGTTCCGTGTGTGCGGTTATCTTTATTGGTATACGGTGTTTTTTTTTATAATTGGCAATAAAAAATAATTGTTATTGACTCGGATTGGCTATACATATAATTTTTATCCGTGACAAATATAAATATAATATTTGGCACTCGGTGCTCTCTGCCTACCCCGTTAGGGACCTGGCGTGACGGTATGTATGTATGTACGAATATAATAAAATCTGTTAATAATGTATTTCGTGTTGTGAAACTATCAAAGTCCATCATTATCTCGTAATAGAGACAGAAATTGGAGAAATGTTTTTCTTATCTTGTGTATAATTAACACAGACATTAGAATCAGCCTGCAATCAAAATTTCGAACGCTAACTTACGTTTTTAACGATTTTTTATATTCCCTTGGAAGGGGCTTGATTCATTGGTAAAATAATTTTGTTTCTATGTTGCATCTCATTCGCTGTTCGGTCGAAGGTTGCTCGAGCGATACAGGGTAGAAAATGCTGGAACATTCGAATGGTAATACCTGGTCTCTGCCTGGTTATATGGCAAATAGGAGTGACCGTTATATGATTGCACTTTTAACACAACTAAACCTCGCGCAAGATATGTATAATATTAGATAACTATAGACAAAAAGACTTTTGCAAGTCTTCAGATAGTGGTGATTAAATAGGGCAACATTAATTTTGAGTCCGGGTTCTGTACCTGTTATTTTGTTCACTTATGCCTTACTTATGCCTTAGAAAAAATAGTTTTATCTAATAAAGTTTCCTTTTATAGTTACCAGAACGAAAATTCAACTTTTATGGAAAAGCTATCTATTTTTCTATCTCTATTATATAATAGAGATTGAATAATAGAGCTTTTAAATATTTAAAAGGGAAACAAGTTATGAATTATACATTTTATTAATTTACAATTAAAAATTAATTATCGTTATTACCTATGCGTTGACTTATCGTGTTAAGAGCTTCGCAGGTCTTCATTGTGCAGTATTTATCATCAGTGAATAATTATTAAGATTGTATACGATTAATGTCAACTTTTAATTGCATAGCGTGTCATCTTTCTCTATCTTATCCCGAACACTTGCAACTGGAAGGAGACAAAACATAAAATAGCTCCGACAATGTAATGTAATGTCATATGTAAATAGGATTATCTCACTTGATTTAGGTACAAAAAAATATGTTAAATATAAAATCTACATAAAGAGTATTCAAAAGATGTAACCATAGCTGGTGTTTAGTAGATTCTCCTCATTGAATTTAATTGTAACATAACAATACATATTTAATATTTAAAAAAAACTGACAATCGTCAACCCTATTCCGTCCGTCCGGCATTATGCATACAACATGATGCAGTGCGAAAACATCTACCGGTGAGAACGTTCCATGTGACATTTCACGCGACTATCGCCTCTAATCCCGGGCCGCAATCAACATTTTCGCATGGAGAAGTACAATTTCTTCACTGGCATCATCAGCTACTTTCCCAATGGCAAAGAAGATCAGGTTTCTATATTTCTCGCGTCCTTTTCTTATCGTGCCTATTTGTCCACAGCGTGGCTTGTTTGTATTGCGGTGACATAAAATTGTTGTAACCGTGACATAGCTGATATGAACTTTAATTATCTTATACAACATTTATTTACGAATTATATAGATTTTAAATGATAATTTGGTCGAATTAGAGAAGGTAAACAATATTTTTACGTCTGTATTGACTGTTGAGATAATTAAAACTGTAATAAAAAAAAATATAGCAATAGAAAACTTTGAAAACATTTCATTTATTTTAAAATGTATAATATTATGCTATATTTTAAAATCAGAAATCGTTTTAAATTTCCGGCAAACGAATGCTTATGAAAAAACTATTGCTTTAATTTTACGCGTCTCAAAATCTGGTCACGATTTTTGATAAATAAACCAATTATGTCTAAAGCTGTTTTTTCAAAGACCCTAAATCATAGGACACTAGAAGTAGGTCAATACTAGCCCTAATATAGCATTTCTGCAATACACTGAAATATATTCAAATCACCGTTTATTCCAATAAATCATTTATCAGAACGCGCGTGATGTTGTCGCCCTGGTTTATTAATTTTTCTCCATAAAAATGAAATTGCAATTGATTTAATGTGTTCATTATCGGCATGCAATACCATTAATGTGTCCGTGAACGCTATATTCAATGTCACGTTTAATGAAGTGTTCATTAAAATATATACACATGTAATGTAGTAGTCATTAAAAGATTACAATGAACTAGTGGTGAACATACGAGTAGTTCACGTTCATTATTTGAGTTCCTGTTAATAGCGCATTGAAGTACAAAGTTGTCCTGTGATGGACCACGCATGCCAAGAAAAAGCATTTTTACCATCGCCTTTAAGACTATCAAGTGATATTTCTCGAGGAAAATTAACACGTTCAGGAACAATGAATGGGTTAAAAACAAAAACAGGAATATTTTTTTGTTTCTTTATACATTACTAGCTATAACGGCGAAGGAAAACATCGTGGGGAAACCTGCACACCTTAAAGATGTTATAAAAGTTTATAATGTTTATAAGGGGTGTGAAGTCCAGTAATCTGTACTTAGCCAGCGTGGTAAACTAAGGCCTAAAACCTTCTCACTATGAACGGAGACCTGTAACCAGCAAGGGTACAATAAGAGGATCAAAAAAATTATGTTTTTTACACCACTTGTTTGTAAATAGCAGGTATTGATACGCAAACAAGATCCGTTTATATGAAGCTATCGATAAGCGTATCGGATTGAAATATATACCTATTATTAGTAAAGTAATCTAATCCACAATATTACCCTTTTATCAGACATTGCTCCCTAAAATCGAATGCCTTATTAACATGTGTAACTTTGTACTGTGAACGTGACATATTTATATTATCTTCATTATATTATATTATACTACATATTTCTATTATCTTCATTAATGGTCTGATTATTTTTTTTGTATAAAATACACAAACAAATTAATTCATTTTCATTTAAATAATGTGTACATAGCCAAATTACTTGTATCAAAGTTATTAAATCTAAATGTGAGTAATGCCAAATCCAAAATTCAAATGATTGGTTCGGGCAAGACGACAGTTTCAAAATAACGAAGACGCAATTTTAGAACATTTTGCCAAAAATCATTAAGCGGAAAAAAATTTTTTTTTTTTAAGAAGTTGCATGCGGATCAATTTTCCGTCTCTATTTGTGATTTATGTATTTGTATGAGAAGTTCACACAAAGAGTTAAATACCTATAACTTATTCAGTCTGATTTATCCATTGAACACTGAAACATTGCACTAAAAGATATTCAACAATTAACTTTAAGCACTTGTCGATTTCGTTGCAGGTGATTGAACGCTACCAAACCGAGAACGGATCTGGTGGTCGCAGCAGCGGGATACATTCAGCCAGCGCCAGCCCCTCGCCTTCCGAGCGGTCCTCTCCCCGCTCCCTCACTTCCAGGAACACTAGAGACATCACTCCTCCAGTAAGTAAACTGTTCATAGACCTTCAGTTACATTTGTTATAAGTTCGTAATATCGATAATCATTTGTTACCTTTCAATAAGCGTCTCCCCGCTCTTTATGGTAATATACGCATTTCATTACGTACGTTAAATAGAAAGCTTTTTAAATATGAATTATTAGATACATTGGAGTGAAAATATGTATTTGGTTTTCCAGCTCCGTGAAGAAGTTGATGTGTCCGACTGGGAGGAAGGTGAGGCAACGGATGATGCGCTGGAACTCCCGAGGCGTGTGCCCTTCCCTGAGTTTGGAGGGGATATCGTACACCAAACTGGTAAAGTAGCTATAAATAGCAATATGTTAATTATTTAAACAAAAATTGCTAAATCTATATAAATAATAATGATAATATAGAGAAAAACACATGTTATTTTATAACATGAAAATACATTTTAAACCTCAGTCAACTTATATAAAAATGATTGATCTTTTTAACCTGGAACTACAAGATTTTCTATATGTCATCAGCAATATTCAAATTGCAGATAATGAAGATCGCGACTTCGACGAAGTATCCGGCAGCGACATTCAAGCGGCCGACGGCTCTTGGGAAGAGAACTGGCTGTTTCAGAAGAAGAAAATTAAAACAATCCAATCCGTGCCGGTACCGATGTTAGTTCCGAACTCGAACGCTGAATACAGAGCCCTCATTGGCGACCGCGACGCCGATGACACTACAGACCTGTCTGACAATGCCAGTGATGCCGAAGAGCAGGAAACGGGATTTAAAAGTGACGTTAAACGAGTATTGGAATCAAAACATGTGATCGGAGGGAAGCCCAAAGTTGACGACGCAGTAGACTTTGAACCGGATAGCCTTACAAGTGTGGACGGGTCTAATGATTTTGAGAAAATATACAACGAATACAAACAAAATGGGCACGCGGTGGACGCTGTTAATACCGAATTTTTGGACAGCATTGATTCCAATAAAGACAACTTTAATAGAGATATTCACGACGATCCCGCTAATAAGAACAACTCCATTTTAGTAGTTGCTGTCGACAGCGGTCCGCTATCCAAAGCTGAATTCAATGTGAAAGAGGAAATACACAGAACTCTGCTAAATGGGAATTCTGAAGATTACGTTGAAGATCTGAACAGCCTGTCGGAAACTGCAGTGGCATCTATTAACGGGGACCACAATTTCTCAGAAAGTAAAAACAAAACTCTAGTTATTCGTATATTTATCCACTGTATACGTGTTTAAATTTTCTTCTGATTCCATGGCTAATGTTTTTGATGTTTTTAGAATCGACCAATACGCTGAGCCGTCACGAACGGGAGGGTGAATACGAGGAAACGGTATCCATGCCGGTACAGAGGTACGCGGACAGCTTACGAAGAAAACATTTCGAAGATGAATCACACCAGTACGTAATTATACACCATGTCCGATATATACGAACACAGTATTAGAGCATAACGCACTTCGATTACTCTTTTCAGGAAATCAACTCCTAGTATCGAAACAGAGGAAGACTTAATACCAGGTATGCTTTTACACTCGCTGTTTTAGAATTTCTTGATTTTGTTTTTGACTGAAGCCTTTAAATAAAATGAATTTGTCTTATTATTACAGGATCAATAGCATATAGAGAACGTAAAAAATGGTTGAACTACGTTGAAATGCCCAACAACCCGTACTCACCGGAAGCCATCAAAAAGAGATTATCAGCGAAAAGTACATCATCTTTGTTTGATTCGTTAACGTCAAAGAATAGAGACCTCGATGACGAGAAAATCGAAATACCAGACGACATCACGAATGTCAATGGCTACGCAAACACAGATGATGAAACAAAACTAGGTAAAACAACACTAAGTGTGAGTACTGGCAACATAAGCACGAGCGACAGACGGTCAGCCAGCCCTTCTCCTATAATTCTAAAAGATGTCTTGGCCGACGAAATACCACAATATAAACGGTAAAATCAGTGACTCAGTAGGATTTCAATGTTACGTGATCATTTACAGACAATTTTTAAAAAATGTCTTTTGTTTTAGTTACGGCAGAGATTATTACATAAAAGAGGCAAAGACGTCATCAGGCTGTCGCAACAAGAGCAATTTCAGTGACACTAGCTCCTTGACAAGCTCCATCAACAAATCCACCAGTTTAGACAATTTCGAAACAGAATTCGCCTCGCCCGTAAGTGCCAGCAGTTCGTTGAGCGATCTCGAGGCCTGTTCCCTCCATCAGAACATCGTCCGCGTCGTTCTGAGCCCCAGAAACGCGAGCCCCAACTTCGCGATAAATCCCATTTTCGAGAACCACGAAAAACAGTGCGATAACGCTGACGATATTGCAAAAGGTAGACGCAACGTCAGCGGTGACCCAAACGTAAGACAACAACATAAAACTGTGTGCAATGGAGGTGACGGTTATGTGGAAAACGAGGATATAGTTAGACTTAAAATCCCGAAAACCCCCGAAATAACGGAAGACCTGTTCGAGTCGTACACGGCGGTGCGGCGCGGCGCCACGCTGCGCGCGCGCCGCCCGCCGCTGCACTGCACCTTCGGGGGCAGCCTGCGGCTAAACAGAGGCTTGCGTAAAGATCTGTGGTGAACGAACTCCCATTACTCCCCGCAATTCTATAATACATCACCAATCTCAAAGCACTCGTACTGACAGTGTACATAGATCGGAAACCAAACCCCGTTGCGATGAACGTCCGTTCGCCGCGTACAACACTTGCTTTAGACCGAGTCGTTCGTTGTTTAGATTAAACCGTAGAATATATCTTAGAATAGATTCACTACCATAATTTATACATGCAGTTGCGGTGTAAGGATGGCTGAACGGCTAAAGTCAAAAATATCTTCGTTTTTGACACCGTAACTTTGCCTGTTGAGTGTGATAGTTGGCATGTTTTATTAATGAAAAACTTGGCTGACTAACAGCACTCTGCACTTATTAATCGAACTATGTTTCTAGATATGCACTCAATAGTATTGTGTCCTTCTTATTAAAAATTTCAGTACTTTTACAACAGTAATCCTCAATGAAATTAGTGGTGAGTGTTGTAAGATTTTGGTGAATGAAATTTTGACTAACAAACTAAAGCGGCTTGCTGACGTACTAATAGCTAACCGACCTCCCAAGCACACTGACTCGTCACCGGCACTTTTCAACGCTTCTACTGCGCTTTAATAAAAAATAAAGTGTAACATAAAAGTCGGTTTCTTTTCCAAAACAACTTTGTCTTTAACACATTTAACGTTTTCGTATCGCACGCGTTTCCTATTTAAATAAGCACGCAATTAAACTTATATTAATCTTAACTTTTAAAAATAACCTTTGTAATACGGGGCTTATCTAGATTCTGACAAGTTAACCTACATTCTATAATTTAAGCTATTGATAACAATTTCACATACATTTTTAAATTCTACACCCACTAAGAATAGAAGCATAATCTAATCCAAATTTCAGGGACTGCTCATAAAGCAATTCAATACGATCGCAACAAACCAACAATATAAAAACTTCGCCGGAAAAGATCAAACACAGAATTCAATAACTACGATACCGCATGACAGCCAAGATAACATTTTAATCGAATACGAGGACGTGAACGACCGAACGCTGTTCTCTGCGACACCGGTTTACGTCGACGAGGACACGGACAAGAAATTCGAGGAGATATTGCAATCGGCGTACAAAACGGACATCGTTCCGCTCACAGTAAACATCGACAGACCACACGACGAACCGGAAATATCACCGAACAGCGTTGAAAATTCTTATAGCTCGAGTAGTTTGGAGGATTCTATCCAAATATACAACGTACAAACCGGTGAGATAGTAAAATGTAAGCCGGACGATAAGGTATCGCCGAGATACGAAGAAACGCGTGACAGAAATGACAACATCAATATACCTGATAACAACATCCCGGGAGAAACCATTGATAGGCTCAGTTCGAGTGATCGTGTGGCCGAAGGAGGAGCTAATGAAGCGAAAGACGGCGGGTTGTCTCAGATAAATGAGATCGACGAGATTTTACTGCATCTGCCCAAAGTGAAGGAGCTGGCTAAGAAATTTGTTAGCATGGACAGTCTCAACGAACCCGTCAAGGTTAGTGACGTTAATTAATGTTTACTCATTAAAGATAGCGCGTTTATAATATGCGTCAACGAATGAATGTAAATAATTTATAGAAATCACAAAGTCATTAAACGTAACTGGTGAAATGTGGCGGTGTACTACACTTCTCTGCGTACCCCTTAGGGGATTACAGACGTGATGTTACGTTTTTTACAAAGTCATTAATTACTTAATTGTTGATTGCAGCTGTGGTTGGTGGTATGAAAATTAAAAGGAACGTTTGGTTGTTAATAGTTTACTGTGATCCTTTGAACTGCTGTTGTCAATGCTTAATTTTTCCTTTCAGCCGCTTCCTCAGCCAAATGTCAAGCGAAGGAAAAGCAAAGAGAACTTCTTAAGCCCAGACACCAATGCTGACAAACATTCGAACAAGGTGTATATGCACAGTCTAACAGCGAGAAGTATCTCTAAGGAGTTTAGAGAAGAACTGAAACTATCGATGGCAACACCACTAAAGGTTCCCGGTGGCTCCAAAGAAATCCCCGAAGGCATTGAGGAGGTATCAAAAGAATCTAGCAGACCAGGGAGTCCGCTTCCTGAACCCGGTTCGATAAAGTCGAAATTGGCATTCTTCGAAAGTTTAAAATCTAAGTTCAGTACTAAATAGCCTTAGGCTTAACCCATTGTTTAACCTCGTACCTTAAGGAATACTGGTCATAAAAGTTGGGACAATTTTAATTCAAGACATCCGTCAATGCGTTTCTATGACTCTACAGCCGTCGCTTAGTCATCCTGATCTAATCATTTGTTGAAATCATTTGATAAGATCATTCGTCATTCATTCATGCATCATTCATAATAATAAAATCACAGTAAAAGTTTAGGTGAAAATACATTAGATATATACGCGAAAATTACTTCGACTACAACTTGTTTACTCCTTTGTAAACTTGTGTGGTAGTTAAAGACGAAGGTTTAGAATGAAATCGGCACCACACATACCCGTGATTTGAAATTGTCATAAAAATACAGACTAAGTACTTATATCATACGCGTAGCATAGCAGTGTTATATGAATTGGACACTTAATAATACATGGCCATTGCATTCACATTAATTCACAAAAGATTTAATGTGATTGAAATGGCTTTGCAATTGTTTCGTTCATTAAATCTATTTCATTAAGCCATCTCATTCACCATACAATATCGAAGCTCCAATATATTATAGTGATCGTTAATTTAAAAATAATTGTTATTATTAAGGAGGATCTAACCATAACCATATATATGTATGGGAGTCGGTGGATAAGATATAATAGGGTGGTCACAGTAGCAAGTAGCAATGTTTTTTAGGTTATGGTATAAATGTATAGTGCCATGCGTAATCATTATTTGTTTGTAGCTAAAGCCAAAGTTGTAAATAGCGTTACTTACTGTATTAATGGTAGATAGGTCCTTGGGTAATGTGCCTCTAGTGGTTGTGTCTCTATATTTAGTTAGTATTTATATATTTCATTGCGTTGTCATAAAAAGTGCAATACGTCTGCTATGTGTAATGTGATAAGGACAGTGGTATTATATATAAGCTGTATGTAAAATTTTGCCATTGTACATATATTTTGAATATTTTCTGGTTCAATACGACTATTAAATGTACTTGGAGGATAAATAAATGTTTTATTAATTAAGTATATATTGTTTCAATGAATATGCTGTTGTAGACAAGGTAATAAAACCCATAGATGTGATAGTAATTCGGTACTTCAAAATGATGTAAAATACATGGTCATCTACAGGGAATTTTATCGTAGACGGATTTTAAAGTCACGCCATTCCATGGCTGTTACATAAAAGTGTAATAGAACCCTATGAATTTAATATCATTGCTGACTATTCAAATGTCAAAAAGATTAAGTTTAAACAATCAGCCATATTGAGAACATTTATTTCATAAGTTACACATATCACAATATACTTAGCCACATGATATTTAAAAAAATCACATCAATCTACTGTTTATATCAGATATAAACCTACATATCTATTACATTTCTCCATTAATTGGGTAAATACAAGGTTAAAATGACAAACTCGTCACAAGTATGATAACTATCATATAGATACGATTGATATTTATATCTGTTCATGAAATGATTAATAATAATGACTTCGTTATAAATAGTAGTCCAATACATTTGCATAGCAGTAGAAAGGTCTTTTTAACTTTTTGAACTGTCTGAGAAATGTGTTTAATAACATTACTCTTCGTTACTAATTAAAACAGCGAGGAAATGGAAGTTTGCCTGCCTCGGTGCTTCCCGAGAAGTACAACTTCGCTCTGTTTAAAACAAGAGTGAACAGTCGTTTTTTAGGCAAGTGTGCTACATCGTTGGCTGTGTCTACGCTTACCATTAGGCGAGATAGCAGCCAAACGCTTGGCTATGTTATTTAAAAAAAATGTTGCAATAAAAACATCAATAGAAAATGCTCAATGTCTTGTGATAAGGAACCTCATCCAAATCGTCCACGTTCTTCCTCCTGTAGAACCAGAGGAAAAAGTCAATCAGAATGGAGTTCGGTGGTTGTACTTTCAGGTGCTGGCTATTTATCTTGCATTCTATGCTCTTCTTTAACAATTCCACGGAATGGATTGAGCATCCTCGAATCTCCACTTCTTCCTCTGATCCATTCTCTAAAAGAATATCTGGAAATATAACGAAATAAACAATATATATTGAAGTACAAGTTTTCTCAGTAGAGACAACTGCCACAGAAATTCTAACAAGGATACTTCCATAACAGATCCCCTCTCAATCTCACTAGATAGGATAATCTATATAATAGAAGTTAAATCGATGCGTAGGTCATAAACTTCAAATAACATTTTACAATATTAGACCTGCAAAAAATATTGTTCTACAAATGAAAAATTTCTGTATGACACTTGATAGCTTAGTGATTTAGATTTCTGCATTAAAACAAAAAGTCTAGGGTTCGAATCCCAAAATGCAGACCAGACTTTACAAATAATCTAGTACATAAAAATATTTAATAAGTCACAATAGCAATAATATAAATAATTGGAAGGAAACCTTCGTTCTAAAGATTTGTAGCTGTGTAACATTCTATGAGAAAATCTCGAAATACAATTGAATACCGAGCCTGGCAAATATCACAAATCACATGTTTCAGTCAGTCACATTGTACAGTGGTACTTGACAATTGGAATTGTACAGAAAGTAAAGAATATTTGATGAACTTCACCTTTTTTCAATTTCCCCATCAAGTCATCAGTGTAGTTCAACACGTCAAAGTAACACAAGACCTGTGGAACTCTGTAGTCTGCAAACATTGTCAGTTTATCGATATCTTCAAACTCCCCCCACCCGCTACCATTGAAGAAATTCCACAAATCTGCGATCAAGATTTGAGCCCTTTTGTAAAATGACACATTCTGTCCTTTATACACTGCTTCATCTCGGAAACACGGGAACTCTTCAACAACGATCTCCAACAACTTCATCGCAGATTTATTGGCGTCTTTCACACAAGATTCAAATGTTCCATTGTATTTATTTATCAGTATAGATCCTATTTCGTGCAGTACAGATATTCTCTTGTCGAATAGCGGAATTTCCGCATCTGTGTCCCCTTTCATTATTTTCTTTAGGTCCTCTCCCTCAATCTTCGTGTAGTATTCTGGATTTGTAATGTCGTAGCCGGCCTGTAAAGTTTTCCGAAAATATAGTCCTACCATGAGAAATTATTTGAAAATCAAATTTGGCTAATTAGTAAAGCAGGGTATCAAATCACAGATTCAAGATTAGATTCATACCTTGCGTGCTTTGTTCAGTGCGGCTTCCAAAGCATAATAACCTGTGTGACCATCCACAACCCACTGCTCAGCCTCCGTTTTTGACCAAAAGCAGAAGTTCAAAGCGTCAGTCAAAAAAACAGCATCTACAGCTCTTGGATGGTGATCATCCAACGGGATTGGTTCCCCTCCTGCTTTCGGCAGCTCGATACCCTTGGCTGTGATGAAGGGTAATATCTGTTGGAAAACATTTGTACCATTACATTATTTTTATTATGATTGCATAAAGTTTGACCAAAAAATACTAAGAATGGATGAGGCTACAACTGCTACAAGCAGGAATAAAATGCAACTTGCAAAGCACAGCCTTAATTTGTTCCTGGAACTGGAAAAAGATAACTAAAATAGAGGTTTGACATGCTAACAGGGGTCTTTGAGAGCCTCATAAAACTATAAGTAAAATTTTGAATAAAAATATTTTCAGCAGTAACTATAAAACGCGTTATACCGCTGATCGCAACCCTCATGTGTAGCAGTCACGTTAGCGACTGTAAAGGTGTCACACCAAGTAATTTTTGAAACTCTTGTAAAGCAATATTGCATGAACTTATTGATTCTTCAGTTCACAAATACTCCGATCGAACACCTAACCACACTCTACTGATGAACATCTAACGACCCTACCGGAGATCGCTTCAACAGCTTAAAGGTATCTAAATTAACAATTACCTCCACGCTCAACTTTTCAAGTCCTTCCTCGTTTATCTTCACGTGTTGGGAGTTTTTGGCAATAAACTCTCCAGACTCTGCAGGGGTGAGAAAACCTTTTCGTACCATATTGCAAGGCTTTAGCTTTAGCCGACAAGCCTTTACACAGTTAAATTACGTTTGGCGCAATGTAGCTTCTGGCCCACAAAGGCTACTAAAACTGCAGAAGCTCATGTATTGTACTCTAATAATGGTACATGTTGCACAGCAGCTCCATATTGTAGTTATCTACGGGTGTTTCCGAATCAATCAATACTGATAACACAAAGATACTAACACACATACAGTGTTTATAATTATATCATTTTGACATATTGTCAGTGACAGATAACATCTGGTAAACACAGATTAAATACCACACACAATACCAGTTTCTAAGACTAAATTTTCGCCTAAGTTTTAAGCGTCAGAATGAAATATGAGGGAAGAAATATATGGGTACATCGGTATTAATATTTAGTGTACATGTAAATGTATATTAAAGACATAATGCATTTGATATAATATAGCATCACTAATGTCATACTGTGTGTTACACAAAACGAATCGTATCTTTAACCTCAAAATAGAATCCAATTCAAATAACATTTCCCAATAACAGTGATCTAAGTGCAGGTTGCAAACAAACCACAATAATAATTAATAACACAAGAGTTCTGTATGCAGCATAACGTTAGCAACAAATCATTTACATCAATATTATCAGAAAAATAAGAAACGTTAAATAGCTTAGGATGCCGATTGACGTTCAAGGTACGTTTGTCTCTCAAAAAATAAACAAGATTCGATGGATTCCAGAAGAATATGCGGAAACGAAACACTTCTTCACCGGGAGCTGGGATGATGATGATAATTCGGTGAAAGTTTGGACTTTCGAGAGTCTCCACGAGGAGGAAGATGTGGAATATCCTCGAGAACTATCCAAGTACAGATCGGATGGTGATGTGACAGAGATCAAGTTTACCGAGAAGAATGTTATAGCAGTTTCGTCCTCGGACGGTAACGTAAGATTGCTGGAAATTAGTGCTTACGACAGACAAGTACCACTTAGAGAAATATTTACTTGGAATAAACTACATAACTTTGGGTAAGAATTTAAGCATAAATTTAGTTAAGACCAAGCTGTAATTAACTTTTTTCTGGGCTGTGATAACTCATATATGCTTAAAACGAGGTTAAAGTCCTTTTGTATGACATACAATTATTATAAATAAGAATGCGAAATATATTAGTTTTGTGAAGCATTATTTTACTTTTGTGCCTTTGTCTTTTAATTAGATGTGTACATAAAAGGATATTTGTATAATTCTTTTATAGTCTTGAACAGTGCTCCTGCACATGTCTAGACACAATGGAAGGTGATATCGCCACTGTCGGCGAGGATGGCAACATCAACATCCTGAACGGCAGACGAGGAGATATCACACGAACCATCCCCGGTGCTGACAGCTGCTCGTTGCACTCAGTCAGTTTCATCAAGCTCAATGAGGTGAATTAAAGGTTTCAAGTTCATATAAACTGTGTCATATAGCACTTGTTGCTATGCCACCTGTAGCATGCATTTTTAAAATCAAGTAACACACTGAGAGGACCTTTGCTTACTGAGACTGTTGGTGGCAAATTTTCAATGTGTCTCTGCTTCAGATTTCAGAATAACTGGTTAGTGTTGGTTGTTATTTATAAATAACTAATCGTTAAACTTCCAGCAGTGCCAGATTCTTAAGAGAACTGTGATTATCAATGGGGCATTAAAATATGTTGTGGCCAAAATGTCATGAATCAATCTAGACTGTGTGTCATAATATTCACATGAGAACCTACTCATACTCAGATTATATCATTTCACCCATAAATTTCAGGTAATAACTGGAAATCTGCGAGGTCACATGAAAATTTGGGACATCAGATCGCCGAATAACAAACCGTCTGCATCATTCCTGATGGCTGGAGACGAGTTAGCTGCCACGTGTATCGTGAGCCACCCAACGCAACCGCACATAATCCTTGCTGGCAGCGAATCGGGATCCGTAGCTCTGTGGGATCTACGAATGAATCAGTTTCCGGCATCCTTGTTGAGCGCTCACTCGTCTGGTGTAACGGAAATGCAATTCCACCCCGAAAACCCCAACAAGCTGTTGACTAGTTCAGTGTCGGGAGAGCTCTGGGACTGGAATATGGAGTCGTTGACTAAGAGGAGTTCAGAGAATTGGATGCCGCTGGATGACAAGAATCCTATGCCCGTCAACTCGCTAATGCCAGTGTTACATAAAGCGATAAATACAATTCACTGCGATAAAGGACAAATACTATGTGGAGCTGACAATGAAGCTGTCTATCTTATCACTAATTTTAATTATTAATGTGTTATCAAATTTGGTGAATCTAACAAGTCACTCGGCCAGTAAACATTGCAGTATACCCTTTTAACTTCAGAACGAAAACCACTAACAGTGGAACAACAGTAAAACGGCGGATAAAACATCTTTATGAATGTGTGTGCCGGCCAGTATTTTTGTACATGAATTTGAAATTGTCATAAAATCATTAATGGCTCAACTCGGTTTTAAACAATGTCAGATTGACTACTTGAATGTGATGTATTTAATGATATTATTAGGCCAGGTCCCTAACGGGGTAGGCAGAAAGCACCTAGAAATAATGAAATAATAAAGTATGTGATGATGATTATTTGTAATGCAGGTTATACAAATTGTGTTTGTAATAATAACAAATAAAATGGGTGTAACAAAATAAAAATCACTTTAAATAATATACATTTATTTTTAATTGTGGAAGTAAATACACTTAGAAGTAACATACATTAGTTTATCGTTAATACACCAAGTCAGTCTTTGCTCGCCCTAGTCCATTGGTAGAATATGAAGAAATCGCTACAGTATTTACATATAAAAGTATTCACTATAATTTTTGTGAACTTAAGTATAATATCGATTGTGTTGTGTACACAGTTCCCGGCTGAAGTAACTTAGATAAGACTCGACATGGTGTTATTGTGTGAAGCAATGAAGGATGGGATATTTACTTCTAGAAGAGAAATATTCTAGATTGTTCTTTTGGATCCACTAATGTCTAATCATAACATTCTTTTAACCAATCAACCCTAAAAAACCATTTCTCTTATACTACACGACTTGCAAGTTGACAATTTTTTTTTTCGGATCGAGAAAAACATTTATATAGAATTTTATTATCTACTTTCTGGAACTGTGTATCTCCAATATTTCTAAGGCACCATTCCAACAAATATAAAAGTGAAATTTCAGCCGAACGGTAACTCGTGCAAACACCAAATTTCAATGGCACCACACATCAAATTGGAAAAATATTAAATTATTTAAAAAAACATTGGAACATTCGATCTTATGGCTCGGCCTCCACGCGAACTGGAATAGTTTCTAACAATATTATCACCACTAATCTTGATGAATACAGATAATATAAAACGATAAATATTTGGCATCTCATTCACATCCCTATAATACCACACTAAATGCGTTAACTAAACATTAACACAAAGTATATTACATGCAAAACAATTATTATAATCAAATATCAACTGTATCACTCATGAATAATATTGTTCAGGAATAAAATATACATAAGCACAGCACAACTTGACTGAAGAACACTCGGCTGCTCGACTAACTGTATAATACTTTTTGGAGCACCATGTATAGGCACCGTAACCGCACCACCTCCAACTCCCGAGCCTCGCAACCCGATCTGAGTGATCGACGCAGACGGCTACATCACGACGACCAGGTGCTTGATGCTGTCCATTGGTCATGATGCTGCTTCACACCAACTTACGCTAACTCTAGACAATTGCAACGTTAAATAATCGAGGTTACGGTAATTGCAGCGCTAGATATAGCAGTCCTCCGAACGAAATCCTGGTCCCGAACTTGGGTCGAGCTCAGGAGTGCTGGTTGCGGCGGTGCGGCGAGGGCTTCCGCTGCGAGGCGGTGAGAAGCGACGCCGGCACCACCCACAGCTGCTCGCACCAGCGCATCAGGGCCTCCGTCACGTGGCAGCTGTTCGCCGCGGTCGCCAGCTGAGTCTCCAAGCTATCCGATGCCTTGATCAGGAGACTGCGGAAGATAAGCAGGCATTAAAACATTTCTAATTGGGGAATTTCAGATTGATTTGTGATTAGTGCTCACTATTTGAACTACAGTATGTTAATGTGAATTATCGTCAAAGACTGATAGAACTAAAATACATCTATCCATTTTATCCACAGAAGTCACCAAAACGCTAGCTTATGTTATAAAAAAATAGGTGTTTTAAATTATAAATTTACACGACGCGTAAATAAGAAAGTTACTCTTCAGCTGCACCCCCATTTGACTAGCACGATCGAAACAACATTGAGTACCTTAGACTATGAATAAATGTTTTAATTTCAATAAATAACTTGATGAAATAGGGAATGTTTTGGCATTTTTTCCAAGACGTTCATTTCATTCAACGTACGGCGTCGTAATTCTTCGTGCTTGTCACTAGGTACATCTCGCTCTTACGTATCGCGTCGTCTCTGTTTCGTTTTTCTAATAACACAGAGTAGTGAAATGTAAACGTTTATTTTTTTTAATTCTCTTGATATCATATCAGAGAAAACGTAAACATTTTTGGAATAATTACAAAGTTGCCACAAACGAAATTATAATCTGTACAATGAAAACAGAGTACAATTTTTTTGTTAATTCAAAACACTGCTGAATAAATAGTACCGCATATTGGTCTGTAATGTATTCTCTATTAATATGTTACACTGTATACGGTATCAGTTTAACTGTTCAAATTCATATCGCCGTCGCATTTCGCCCACAGCATTCCAGGCGTAAGTCTATCTCGCTCGTACTCATGACGGATGGTATGCTAACGCTCCGATACAACTCCTAGCGACTGCTGCGAGCCTAGTATCACGCGCGCTGAAGTAAAGGGTTTGTTTATCCGACGACCGTAAGTCGAACGACGACAAAGTAACCTAAAAAATATCTAAAAATAGCCTTTAAAGTTGGGCTTAAAAAAGCCTTATTTTAATAATTTCTGCATTATATAAAATAATGGGACCCTTACTTGGAGCTACCAAATTTTGCTAGTACAAAAAAGCGGTGCCTTCATTTTAAGATATCACAGTGTAAAGGTGTGACCTCATACCGCTTACATGTTTAACGGTATTCCAGCCCGGAACCCCTCGGAGTGTTAATTACCTGGGCGGGAAGAGCGTGGGCGCGATGATCATGGCGACGTTGTGCTCGGACATCTTGTTGGTGTCGCTGACGGCCACGATGGCGCGCACCAGCCGCAGCACCTCGCGCAGCGTGGCGCGCTGCTCGGGCGGCAGCAGCAGCACCAGCAGGTTCAGAGCTCGCCCTTGCGCGGCGCCGGTCAGAGCTGGAGCGAATTCGAAACATCGGCGATTTCAGTCTACGGAACCGTTTCGACTATACACGTGTAGGAATATATACAAGTACATTAGTACACGAAATAGGTTTAAAGAAATTTATTCTCATAAGAAAAACAATGTTCACTTATAATGACGCTTAAAATTAAGAACATATATAGTATTATAGAATTTCTCCTATAAAATCCGTTAATTAAAAATAATTCTATTTTTGTCTGTCAATATTTTAAACAAATAACGATCGAGTTCAGTTTTAAAAAAAGATGCCAAACGGCAGACCTGCGAGCCGGTTGAAATAAAAGTCAACTAGTACGTAAGGTATTTTTATTACAGTGCGGTGCGGTACCGTAAGTGTGGTAGAAGAGGCGCATGAGCTCGGTGGTGAGCGGCGGCTGCGGCAGCGCGCGCAGCAGCCGCTTGAACACGGCGGCGGCGTCGTGCGCGCCCGCGCGCCGCAGCGCCGCCTCCACGGCCGCGCGGCCCGCGTACCACTGCCGCTCGATGAGCGCGCACAGCGCCTCCACCTGCAGCGCGCCCGCCACCGTACAGTACAGCGAACGGTTCACATCTCTAGCATTCTTATATTAGCTATACTACGGGCTGTTTGACACCGATCTGGCGTGCTTATTTAGCGCTCATTAGCTAGCGTTGAATAATTTCAAATACGTATTATATGCATTATTCATTCAAAATGTACGTGTATGGGTATTCACCGAGATGAAATAATGTTCATTCTCAACATCGTTTCAGTAATCGTGCGACACTAGTTATCGAGCGCGTGTTACGAACATAAGTATTTTGACATTCTACACTTGAATAATAAAATCACTTAACGGTTATTTTTATGAAGATTTATCGCGTTTTGATACTACAACAGTACGAAGGTGAAATGTCGTAAATCAAAATTAAGTATTCTATTTCTTTAAAGGGACATTGGTAAACAAGGTAGGTAGCAAAATTGAAAATGGCTACCTTGTGTTTGTTCCCGGGGACTCTCAAGAGTCCCTCGTCGTGCGTCCTGGCGCGGAGCGTGGCCGACAGCGTCCTCAGGATGGCCGGCACCGAGCTCCACGTCTCCTCCCACAGTATCATGTCCTTGCGCAGCAGAGTCTCCAGCGACACGCCGAACACCGAACCTTCTGGAATCGTTACCGATCACATTAAAATCACCTGTCTATACAACTGTACTGATAAAAGTATCCATACAAAACAAATGTTCATCAGCCGCTCCGGTTACCATAATACAGGTCTGCTTTACTTGCAACGAAATGATAAAGACAAAAATGTTTATCTTTACAAATACATATATATATACATACATTACAAATACATCAATACATTACGAATATTATAGTTCAATCCAAATTTTTAACTTACAGCGTACAAATGTAAGAAACGCAATTACAATTATAATTATTATATATTGTTACTTAATAATTACGATAAATTAACATATATTTACGTTCGATATTTAAAATCAACGCAAAACCGTCAAGTTTAGTGCCGCGTATTGCACATGTATGTCAATATTTAAATCGAGTACTCGGGATTTACATTGGCTTTGGTGCAATATGGACCGAGGGGACAGAAAACTCGGCACGTGAGTTATTATTATTATTCGCTACGAGCCAACGGTCAAGGTTTGGAGCATTCTCTACCACGCTGTTCTAATGTATGCCCTAGTATATGTTTGGTTCAGTGTGTGTGTATGATCATAGCACACATCAGTCAAAAGATGTTCGCGAAAGTTCGCTGTATCCAAACACGGTGCTCCTCTAACCTTGTGCGACGCTAATCGCATTTTGATTGCCACTTTCTTTGTGAAACCCCATTCGGACACACGCCGCGGCGTTCTGGGAAAATGTTGCCATTATATAATTATAGACGAGGTAATCATGAAAACATTGGAAGAGAAAAAGTTTGTGGTGACCAATGAAACGGAACCCCGTTGAACTGTACGGCAGTGTCATGTGATTAGTCACGTGACATTCCCTTGATTAGTCAACGGAGATATGATGAAAAACAAAAAGGAATGAAAGATAAGATAAAGGAAAAGACTAAGATGAGATAAAGATTAACTCTTCGGTTCCTTGATTAGTAAATCGCACACTTGAGTACAAATATAATAATAAATTAAGTTTTTTTTTCTTTTTTTGTTTTTTGTAGGGGGGACAATTCCACACGCGGCTATCTGATTTCCAATTAGACTATTAAATGCGTGTGTTATGGTAGCCGGACAGCTGATAAATTACACACATAGTACAAAACACTTATATAGATATTTTTATTACACTCAGCCACAGAGCAAACAAATTCAAATTCAAATTGTGTTATTGGTCATAAGGTACATACATACACTCAATGAAGGTCATGTTTTAGTCATCTTAATTACTTCGGATTTGTGTGCCCCTCACGCTATAGTAGACCGGGAGAAAAAAGCCGGTGAAAAAATAACTCCCAGCACTCTTTTATATAACACAATGATGCTAATGAAACTAGCCATGTTGCAGTATGGCTTTAGTCCGATACGATACCGAACAAATGTACTCGTCACACAATTATTTGTCTTGGGCGGAAATCAAACTTGCGATCTCCGGTTTAGTAACCAGGGTCTCTCGCCGGAAGGCCACGAGGCCAATCAATATTGATGAGATGATATTCCCGCTTGCTAAGTGTGTGCCGTACCTTCTTTCCGTTTCTTCTTAGGCGGTTTCCGCTTGTGGAACGGCAGCGAGTACCGGTCGAACAGCGCGGTCAGCTCCAGCCACAGCAGCGGCTGCAGCTTCTTCAGTTGCGGCTCGTTCAGGCTCTCGATGTCCACTGTACTCTCCTCCTCGGGCCATTCCTGAAAACGCCTCAAGTTAGGTAAGGTCGATATCGGTAAAAGGTCATTGACCTCGCCAGATAGACCAGTAAAAGGTAATTGGAATTTTCTAGCAACGTTCGAAATTCAAACTGTACAAATTTAGAATGTACCGACGTACAACGTAAATATTCTTAAATTGACTTGTTTGGAAGTATTGGTATCTCCAACAATCCCCACTTGAGTATCAGGTCTCTTGCAAAGAAAAGACCAGTATCAAAAGGCTATACATCCTTTGAAATACATGGAGAATTCTACATGGAACAAATTGTTTATGTACAGAGTGAAATTAGGATGGTAATATGAAGGTTCAAGTGGAGATTAGGTGAGCATTGACAGGTTTTAAAGTTCGAGGTGAAATTATATTGTCGGGGCGTACCTCCTCGTTGTCGAGCATCTGTCTGTCGAGATTGAACTTGTGTTCGAAGCTGAGCGGCTGCTGGCCGGCCGCGGCGCTCTTGGCGCGCGATACCGCTGCGTGCTTGTTACTGTTGACACACACACACACACATATTGTCTAGTCTGGTATTGTGTCTGCCTTTTCACTTACATTGTACACAAAGATAAAGGTGGCAGACAGAAAGCGGGCGCCTTAGATCTCAAACGTTCTTCTCTATTTCTACAACAAGAATAGATTACGACCTTAGATTGTCTCTGCATGTAAGGCAGCACGTGCCAGCGGCACATCGATAAAGGTTGTTGATGATGGATAATGAAAAAAAAGATTACAGGAAGAGGTGGCGTGACAAAATAACGATGTACTCACATGAAAGGGTCGTTGTCCTTAAGTATCGATCCATTGATGCGCTCCTTGCCTATGCGCGGGCCCTGCACCGTGCCGTATCTTTGGTAGCCGAGCAACTCAATACCTTCTGCAAACAACACACACACACGCACGCTCAGTGACACTGACGGGGATCGTTACCGGCACGTACGAGGCGTGAACAATAGTGCACAACAAATGTTATCATAGACAATGATGACGCAAATAAATCCATGTCTGAAAGACGGGTCTCGATTTATTTACTAGTTCGATGTGGCTGCGTGTACACAAAACGCTAGTCTTAAACGAATTCCATTTCGAACCACAGATAAACATGTACATATCTCGGCCGAGACGTGCGGGGAGCTCCGTGAACTGTACGGGACATGTCACGCACATATTTTGACCCCTCGCAATCGAATCACGGTCGGCGCTCACCAGTGTTCGAAGCAATATCGGCCCAATGCAGATCATTGGGTTTAAACAGCTCGTGGACGGGGCGCGGCGGCGAGTGCGGGGAGTGCGGGGAGTGCGGTGAGTGCGGCGAGCGGGGCGCGGGCGGGGAGAGGCGCGCGCGGCCGCCCGGCGCGGACGGCGTGCGAGCGAGCGGCGCGTGCGCTCCCACCGGCGGGAAGTTGTCACTGGAATAGGATTCATAGATGACCATAAAGACAAGCCATCGAGCATCAAAAGGCCGATGATGATGTGACGTATAGAAATCCTACTAAAAGCAATTGGACAAAAAACATAGAAAACTTTTGTCATTATCAAACTTTGTACTAGGTTTCACGTCGCCAAGCTTCTTACTCTGGAAACATTACTCTGTCATACATCACATCATTTACGGATCAATCGATCGTTCACAGTACATTTATTCATCGTTTAGAACCAGTCTCCATGATCAATGTAACAGTACATATAGTTCAGTAGGAGAACGTTTCAACGTATCGTCTGCTTACACAAAGTCTGGTGGCGTGGCGTTATCCGCCCATTCCGCGGGCGGGCTGCCGGAGCCGCCGCTGGGCACCGAATCCAACGAGTCAGGGGTCGCGCTGCGCGACCGCGGCTCGCTGCCGCTGGAGTTCTGAAAGTAACGACACCAGGGATAAATAAAACAACTAAACACACGTCATATAAATCAATCTACCCTAGTACAGTGATAGTGATTACAGTTCACAATCTGAGAGTCTGGAATTCAAAACTCTTGAAGTCTGTTCTGGATTCTATAAAATTATACAAGTTTTAAGTCTAGGTAAGTCTCTTGTTATAAACAGTAAACGAAAACGTAACGAAACCTGCATATTTTAGAGTTCGCTATAATATTGTGCCGTAAGTCAAACCTTGACAAAATGTAAAATTACGTCCATTGGAGCTATAAGATAAAAAAAAGACGAGAAAAATGATGGACAGGTAACATGTATCCACTGTCGGTACCAAATCTCCTATTGATTTCATTCATTCACATAAACATTTCATGGGGACACACTCACTTTTTGCGCGATAAACTTCAAGCTGGATTTCCTCACCAACTTGACGACACGCGAAACTAACTCGAACATTTCTAACACTCGCCGAGGCTTCTATCGCGCGTTATGTAACTCAAACAGAGGTAAACGAAGAACTGATGTGTAAACAGAGGCGGAGAGACCGAGCCGCACGCGGCCGAGATAATTGTTTCGTTAACGAGCATGTTTTTGTCGAACGCTAGAAAGCCACAGTCATTATCAGCGGCGAGCCGGCCGCGGGTGACGCCGGGCGCGGTAATGTGTATGTCGTTATTTCGAGATGGCAATAAATGAGCGTACGGATTATAATTGTTATGATGGATCATAATCCCTTTTTTCTTGTTAAGGGAAGCCGTGTTTGTTATTTTTTCTGATGGTTTTTGTGAATAAAATGTTTCGTAGGAGAACATCTTTGAAACCTGCATTTCTGTTAGGCTGGTACTTGCTGCTCAGGGCACATCGGTCTATACCCTCAGGTTTTATGTGTCCACCTGCATCGGACCGTAGCGGAGCTATCGTGACTAATTATATATTCTAATCAGCAGATTATCATTCCCACTAAAAGTTTATACACGTAGATTTTGCATAAACTGCCCAACGAAAGCTTTCCGCATAGGAAGTCTACTTCATCCCGTTCCTGTCTGCAACCTTTCTCAAATCCTCATCTTATATGGTAGGACAGTCTTTAACAGATTAATTTCTGTATAAACCAGTTATATTAGTGTTCGATTAGTTAAATCATTTATTTTCGTCAGTATTAACCAACTAATCAATCAAATCCTCAGTTTAATTAATTCAATTATCGATATAATTATCAAACAAATTAACAGTTGGTACCTACTAAAAAATTTTTTCTCATTTTGACGTCAAGAGCAATGATAACATCGAAAAAGTGTAAACATATGAAATGATCGTACTTTCAAATATCTTCACTTCTCAAAACAGAAAATACACAAACGTACAAAACGATGCACTGTTTTCGTATACAACGTAAACAAAACCGGTCCCATTACATTCCTTGACACATCAATACGTTCCCTTATCAGTTACTGCAATGTTATTTTGTTCGTCGCCAAGAAACTACAAAAACTACAAAAAGACTGAGCGATATGTACCTACCACAGGTAAATAAAAAGTAAAATTCAAAATTACATCACAGATTGGTTGGTCGTTGGGTGTCTGGCAAGGGGTAGCCACGATGTTACGTGTCTGGCAATGAATTACGTAATTTTTAATATTCTGTAGGAAATACAAAAAAAAAATAATCTAACTTCACTTAAAGAGTAGTTTAATTTTAAATAAGCTTTTAATATGACTGTTTTTGTGCAACTAAACGTCTATGTCGTTGAGTATACGGTATAGAAAAAAAAACCTTTTCAGCCTCGCTTTGAAGAGTCCTTAATCTCTAAGCCTTCACCGATCGCCAAATTAGCGGGATTAGCGGCAGCCTATCACTTAATTGTCTGTTATGTTAAGTCGCGTTAACATGCGTAGCGGAAGTCACCGGCTCGGCACTGATCCGGTAGCCATGTGTGTCAGTGCGTCAGCGCGACCGGTTCCCCGACCGCTCGTTCATCTAGTATGCAGATTAGCCAGCCTTTACGACGGACACTGACATCTATACCTCGCCTTCCCTGAACGCCACTGCTTCGAATCGATTCCGCGGAACTGGCCAGTTACTTGGAAACTACGAGTATTATAAAAACAAAAAAAAATTGTTAGTAATTTTTTTTAAAATGTCAAGTTGACACATAGAATACTTTAATTATTATCTATATTTTCAAATTCCCATGCTGATACGTAACCGGCCGATTGATGCTTTTAAAAATGGAAAAAAAAATCAAACAGCTACTAGCGAAATCTTTTTACGACTAAATGAATTATTAAATAAATTATTCATTTGACTATTACTTACATATTTATTGAGTCTACTGACCGCACAATGATGGATAAAACATTCATCAGTGATACTTCCGTATGTTCTTTATATTAGCTTAATCAATTCTATACGACAAAGGCCAACCAAAAGCTAACATTGTGTAAGTTTACTATTGGAATATATAAGTATACCATTAGAAGCGTGGTGCGGAAGTCAACCGGACATGTGTGTCAGCGTTACTTCTCAACCGGTCTGCGTAGCGGTTTGGAGTTCACACTTCCACTTCGAGGGGTCCGGCTTCAAATCAAACGGGCATCCGACTTTACATACTTACGATTCAAACACAGGTGAAGTTAACATGCATACATACTTACATACCGTCACGCCAGGTCCCTAACGGCGTAGGCAGAAAGCACCGAATGCCAAACATCTCTGTCCTTGCAAACCTGACGCGGGTCACCTACATTCATCACTCTCTTCATTCATGCACGCCAGTGGTGAAGTTAACATCTACTAAATGTACAATATTACCGTATAAGCATATCATGAGAAGTAGACGTAGAGACAAATATAACGATATGTGAAACAATGTGCGTATAACAAAACAAAAACAGACATAATTACATTGCCCATCAAAATAAAAGCCAGTGCAAAATGAAGGGTAACTGCCATGTCAGGTAACTGGCCAGCACGCTAGAAGCCTCAGTGCGGGACATACAAAAAAAACAATAAATATACAACAATTGTTGAGGCGAGTATACTCAGTTGAGATAATTACACGCACAACATTGAATTTATTAGTTAATTGTCCGTTACGTAAGTTATTACTGCAATACTGTTGCACCTTGAACTACTAAGCATTCGGTATTAGAGAGCACATAACAAAGTGCATACTTGTCACGGTCATCGAATGGTGACATATTTATAAATAAATTTGAATGTGTATTTTTAAACTTGCAATGTCTGGTCACCATAGTAGACTTACTATGACTCTGACTAGACAGCCGTATGCGAATTGTATCAAGCAATATTATACGTATTTAATTACATAAAACTTTACGTTACAAAATTGGAAAAACTAAGACGGAACTAAACTCATGACGAGACGTACTTTATACGTTGATATGTAACCAACCAACTAAAAAAAATATACCTACCTAATTTGGAATTATCCTAACTATTATTCGTGGTTAGTTTCGTAATATCAGAGATAAAGTGTAACCGTGAAAATGTAGAGTTTCAGGGCGCTGTTAGAATTTCGATTGCCTTGATAGAGTTACGCACGACCGCGTGCGCCCAGTACGAGCCACACGCTGAACGGCGACCATAGACCATTCACTGACCAGACATGGCGTCCAATAAGGCCCAGTGCACATAGTGACATGTCACGATTACTGTCTAATCGAATGCTATAAAAAAAATACGCGTGCTATCAATGCAACAACATGGCAACAAATAAAATCGAGGATACCCGAAATTTTCGTCACTTTTTGTCGCTCATCCAACAGACGCAACGTCTTTAAAATCCATTTCGGATCCGTATGAGCACTCAGTTACCCAGTGTCGCTTGCGACTAGACTCGGGTCTTGTGGTTAGAGACGCTAACCACAAAATTGGAACTCGTGAGTTCGAAACCCACGCATGACAAACATTTGTGTCATGAGCGCATCTGTTTTCTTCCCGAGTGTGATAAACATATCTACATAAGTATTACATAGTATGTATATATGTAGTTTATCAGTTGTCTGGTAACCACAGTGCAGACTACCACATTTGGGATCAGATGGCCGCGTATGAAAGCGTCCTAAGATATTATTAAACATTGATTTTGACACGCACGATAGCTGTCACGTGTGTTCTTTATTAGACTAAAGCCATACTGCAACATGGCTAGTTTCATTAGCATCATTGTTATTTAAAAGAGTGCTGGGAGTTTTTTTTT